>JAOVVI020007647.1:0-14730 GCA_028571085.2 Nepenthes alata
AATTAGCGTCAATTGTAAGCCAACGTGTAAAGTCGATTATACCCTTATGAAACGCGGTTTAAGGACGCGGCGAAGGGGCTGCTTGGCGATAGGCAATTTCTAATGTATGCATTCCCAAAAATATTCCAACGGAACGAGGGGCCTGCGCCGCACTATGGCCCCATCACGTAAATATATATATATTTTTTTAATAAATACTGTCCACGTACGAAGTCGTTCGCATATATACAGTTTTATTATTATTATTTTTATTTTAAAAATAAAAAATTTCAACTATTGGATTTGTTTTAAATTAAACGACTGAGATAACTTCCCCCTAAATCAAAGGAAACCCTAACCATTGTGGATTTCATATGCCGCAGACAGACGCAGAACCGAGAGAGAGAGTAGACTGAAGAAAAAGAGAGAGCAAAAGAAGAAATGTTTATGAGAGAGAGCAGTAAACGTATTCTTCATCTCCCTTCATCTATGTCTTTCTTCTGCAAACTTGTGAGCCAAACTCCTAACCACAAGGAGAGGAAGAACGCGAACCGAAGATGAAGAACGCGAGCTGCAGCAAAGCAGAGTCGTCACCGTCGTTGAAAGAGAACCACGAAATCAAGACAAGAAAAAAATTTCCTAACTCGCAAAATAAATTCTTCCTTCATTTTTATTGTTGAATCAGTGGTTGTATGCCGGGACTAGGTCGGGAAACTGTGAAAATTTTGGGTTACAAATTTGGGAATTTGAAAATCAGAGCCCCGGCTTTGTGAAAGAATGGCCAACATGTTTGGGCTCAGTGAAAACAAAGCCACGACTCCATGAGGGTTTTGGCTTCCACACTTCTCTCTCTTCCTATTCTATCGAGATATTCTTCTCAAAATTTCAGTTTTGGTAGTTTTGTTTTATGGCCTAACGTTTTAGTATATTAGGTTGTAAAAATATTTTGTTTTGTTTTACGGTTGTAAAAATATTCCTCTCGTTGTGTTGCATCATTCGGGTCACGGGTTTGGTCAAACGGGCATGGACTTTTGCCCATTGTTTTCCTACGGTAACTAAATTGAGAAACTGATAAACGTATCTGGTCAATATTCTAAACAACCCAAATTTTGGCTATATTTAATTATGTTTTATATATTTTAATGATTTTAGTTACTTTTATTTAATATAATCTACACTCCAATAATAAATATTTAGCTACCAAAAAGTAACAAAATAAGAAAAATAATACCCATCAATAATTTCACAAGGAGCAACCAAATATCACTAAGAAAATACAATCAACCATACTGTTGGGTTCTAGGATTGGGACCCGTTGATAAGGTCTAGGCATTGCAATGACCCAATGGGCACAAGCAATAAAGCCAGCCCAAGTAGAGTGATATAAGGTCACAGAAGCCCGCGGACCACGGATGGCCGCGGGAAGCGACGTCCCAAGGATTCGGTAAGCAACCCAGTCAAACCGTATGACGAATGGCGGCCTACGGATGGGACTGATCGCTGCAGATGTGACTTCACAGAAGAATAATAAGGCATGCACGTCTTGCTCCCAATAGCAATGACGAAATAGGTAAAGTAGGTGACCGATTTAAGCATGTATCAGCGTCACGTAGTCAACTCACTAAATATGGTTGAAACACTATAAATACCCCAACTATGCATAAAAGAAAGTGGAGAAAAAAATAAAAATGAAAAAGAAAGAGAGAAACAGGCTTGTGCCATTTTGTAATTCATCTATAACCCAGAAAAGTATAGTGAGATCGGTTCTCAGACGCAAGTTTCGTGGTTTTTCCAACCTTTATTCACAAGGGTGGTTTCCACGTAAAAAAAATCTTTTCTCTGTTGTCATCGTACTCATGATACCTTTCTTTCATCCACATTTTAAACACGTGCTACTGTCGGATCTTCGTCTAAGCCAGAGCAAGGATCTGAGGACGCTACATCGACGCCAGCGTACTCACCATACCTTTCTTTCATCCACATATTAAACTCGTGTTGCTGTCAGATCCTCGTCCAAGCCAGAGCAAGGATCCGAGGACGCAACATTGACGCCGTCTGTGGGAACCGTTTTAAAGTTGACTTTTCACGTTTCCTACACAATACTCGGGGACTCATCAACCCACCAAATATGATGAATACCAGGGCACAAGCAAGTACATCCATCAGGGATGCGGCGTCATGTGATAACGGTCCCGCTCCTTGCCTCAAGGCAGAGGATCACCCCTACCCAGTTGTGCGCACGTTGGCTACCAAAATTGAAAACATGTCCGAACCTTTATTGTCCCTATGCTCTAAAAGGGATGAGCGAGCCAGAGGGGTGTCTTCTAAGACATCCCAAACCTCGACGTCCTGTAATAGGGGTAAAAGGAAGAGGCACTGAAACAAACCGCTTGGTCAGCACGAGGTCCTGAGGACCCAGGTAGTATCGAGCAATGGAGTTTCCTAAAGACTAGAAGGTCGTTTAGGTCCCTGGATACCAAAAGAGAGCCCCGAGAAACGCAACTCACGTTCCATCCGCAGCAATGAGGAGCATGTTGCTCAGGACGTGGCCTTACAAAATAACCCATCATTTAGAGCAGAGGGAGTCATTGGGCAGCAAACGATTCAGGAGCCTCGACAGTTAAGAGAACTTCTCAACAAAAAAAAAGCAGCAACCCCATCCTGTGCGGATGAGAGATTAGAAAAGAGTTGGAACCGTGTATTCGGAGGAGAATCTGATATACTCTGATCCCCATTCGTTGCAGACATCAGGACAAGGCCGCTCCTGCGAAAATTCAAGATGCCAAGTTTTGACATCTATGATGGAAGTACTGACCCCACAGACCACCTTAACCACTTCCGTGAGCACCTGAGCCTCCAAAGGCTAGAGGAGATGACCATGTGTCAATGCTTCCCGTTGACGCTCAAGGGAGATGCAAGAGTGCAGTTATATGGGTTGCCAGCGAATTCAATCCACTCCTTTAACGAGCTGGCAACAATCTTACTCGCACTTTTCACTTCCAGTAGGAGGATAGAAAGACAGCCTTGACACCTTACCCGGGTGAAACAAGGCACCAAGGAGAGTTTGAGGGGATTCCTGGCCAAATTCATAGCAGAGGCCAGGGAAATTTCGAGACTAGCTGATGGGATAAAATTGATTGTGTTTCTCTCTGCCTTGGAAGAGGTGCCTTTTTCAAACACCTTATTCACAAGGGCCCCCAAACATTTGCGGAAGCTGAGGCCACCACCAGGGCATATATCGCGGCTGAAGAAGCTAACAAAGTAAAAAGGCCAGAGAAGGATAAAAACTTTCGTCCAAGAGTAACGGAAGAAAAGAGGAAGGGTAGGGATCACTCAAACCCCCAGACCACGACAAAGCAACGCAAGTCCGAGCAGATCATTCGAACGGAGACTAGACCGGTAAATCTGATCACTTTGAACGACACTTGTACGAACGTTCTGATACAGATTTAAGAGAAAAAGTTCTTAAAATAGCCCAAGTCGTTGAAAAATCTAGAGGATGGTGACCAGACTAAATACTATCATTACCATCGTAGTGGAAGCTATAGTACCCAGGACTGCTGGACATTGTAGAAGGAGATCGAGGAATTGGTGAAAAGGGGACACCTCAATCATTTCCTACAAAAATCGGGACAGGCTTTTGGAGCAGCAGGAGACGATGAGCTTGGCCAGCCTAAAAATCGAGTAGCCGCAAAAGCCGTGAATGTAATATCGTCTCACTCGGCCAGTAGGGACGCACGAGATATAATTGCTGCAAAGAGACCAAGGACGAAAATTAAGGACGAAGTTATTAGTTTTAGTGACAAGGATATGGCTCATGTAACTTCTCCCCATTCTGATCCCCTCGTTGTAACCGCACTCGTCTCAGATAGGAAGAATGACTACCAAATGAAACGAGTTTTTATTGATAATAGAAGTTTCAGGAATTTATTTTATCTCGATACCTATTTCAAATTAGGTCTTAAAAAAGCCAAATGAGAGCACCAGATGGACCACTCTACGAACTAGGCAACGAGCCTGCGAGTGTACAGGGTGTTGTCCAGTTGAAAGTCACATTGGGAACGTATCCGAGGACCACATCGAGGGTCCTCACCTTCCTGGTCGTGGATCTTCCGAAGGTCTATAACGCGATCCTCGGACGACCCTGTTTGGTGACCTTTGGCATTGTCACTTCTATCCAGTACCTAAAAATGAAGTTCCCAAGCCCGTTCGAGATTGGGGAGGTCCTTGGAGACCAAGCAGCCGGACGAATGTATTATTTATCTCAGGTCACACAAGAGCCCTCTCCTGACCTCGTCGAAGACCTCGATCTACGGGACAAGGCAACACTACAACAGGCACAGTCCTAAGAGTCGACCGTCCGAGCACTTCTGGATCCTAAGGACTCCGAGAAATACGTCTTGATAGGAGGGTCACTACCAGAAAATATACGAGATCAGCTTGTCTGTTTCTTACGAGAGAATACAAATGTTTTCGCCTAGGCACCAAGTGACATGCTAGGGATCTCAACGAAAGTGATAGTCTACAAATTAGGCTTAGATCCTCATCATAAGCTGGTCAAGCAGAAGCGTAGAAATAACTCGGTGAAGAAGTTAGTGGCTATTCGTGAGGAAGTAAAAAAGCTCCTAGATGTCGGATTTATCAGCGAGGTGCAGTACCTAGACTGGTTGTCAAACGTAATCATGGTAAAAAAAAGTAATGGGAAATAGAGGATGTGTGTAGACTTCACGGACCTCAATAAAGCCTGCTCAAAAGACAGCTTTTCAGTTCCATGAATCGATCAACTTGTAGATTCGACGTCCGACCATGAGCTCCTGAGTTTTATGGACACATACTCGGGTTACAACCAATTAAAAATGGACGTCGAGGATGAGGAGCACACCTCTTTTATGGCAGACCAAAGGACATACTGTTACAAAGTGTTGCCCTTTAGCCTTATGAACGCGGAGCGACTTACTAGCGGCTCGTCAATAAAATGTTTAAGGATCAAATAGGCCAGAATGTGGAAGTCTATGTATATGACATGCTGGTTAAAAGCAAAATGGGCGGCGACCACATCCAAGACTTGGCTAAGACCTTTAATGTACTCAGAGCTCACGAGATGAAGCTCACTCCAAGCAAGTGTACGTTCAGAGTGGCGTTCAGAAAGTTCCTGGGTTATATAGTTTCACATCGAGGTATTGAAGCTAACCCAAAAAAGGTCCGGGCCATACTCGATATGCAATCTCCTCGGACAATAAAGGAAGTCCGGAAACTAATTGGGCGATTAGCAGCCCTGTCTCATTTTTTGGCCAAATCGGCTGAGAGGCACTTGCCGTTTTTTAAAGCGCCGAGAGGAACCAAAACCAATGGTTTCCAGTGGAGCGCTGATTGCGAGGAGGCATTTCGAGGACTTAACGAATACGTGCCGAGTCCTCATATTTTAGCATGTCCCCAGTAGGGCGAGGAGTTATATTTATACATTGCCGTCTCTGACACGGCGTTAAACTCAGTGCTGGTGCGGCACTGAGTCTAGTTAGTCTTCAACCCGTGTAGCAGCGTTTGGTTGTCACCTCCACCTGTCAGTTTGCTTGGGGGTACGCCACCGAAGTGAGGACCAGCCTGATGCCGAGGCTGGTGCAATACTTGGTGAAGCGTTTTCCCGAGAATTGGGTCCCGTTGTCAGTCGCAACAACCTCGGGGACACCGAATCTAAAGACGATGTTCTGGCGGAGGAATTCCAGAGCGTTGTGTTCTGTTATCTTAGCCAGTGCGACAGCCTCGACCCATTTGGTGAAATAGTCGATACCCACGATGATGAATTTTCTTTGCCCCGTGGCAACGGGAAACGGGCCGAGAAAATTGAGCCCCCATTGCACGAAGGGCCAAGGTGCCTGGAGGGTCTTTAGGTCCGCGGTTGGCTGGTGTTAAAGGTTGTTGTGAAGCTGGCAGCTTTCATACCTCTTCACGAATTCCAGCGCATCTTTTTTCATCAAGGGCCAGTAATAACCCTGGCGCATGACCTTGAAGGCCAAGTTTTTTCCGCCAATGTGCGACCCGCAGATCCAGAGGTGAACTTTGCCTAAGGCGTAATCAGCCTCCTCTGGAGCTCTTGGGCCGCAGTGCAAGCCCGTGTGATGGACTCCGCTTCTCGAAAGGTTTGGGGATTCTTGTGGGCCAGATGCTTGAAGAAGTCCCCGTATATCAGCGCGGAGATGAAGCTGCCCAGCTTCATCTCTTCCGTGATCCTAGGAATCCGTCTGGCCTCCGCCACGAAATGGTCCAGAAATCGCCGTGCGTTCTCTCCCGAGTTTTCCTTGATGTGCGAGAGATGCCACGACTGCTTCTTTTCCCGTCGGCTCAAGGCGTACTGAGTCAGGAAGAGATCCGTGAGGTCACGGAAACGGCCAACAGTGCCTGAAAGGAGATGATGGAACCAGATTCGGGTATCTCCCTTCAGGGTGAGTGGGAAACAGCGGCACATCGCTGAGTCCTCCAGCCCTTGTAGACTCATATGGGTGCGGAAGTGATCCAGATGGTCAACCGGATCACTGCTCCCATCGTATGAGTCAAAGGATGGCATCTTGAACTTTGTAGGGAGTGGACGGCTCAGGATCTCCGCAGTAAAAGGAGATCGGTCCAAATCAATGACGTGCCCCTCGTCTTAGAACACGCGGTTCCAGATTTTATCCACTCGCGGATCTGCGCGAGTGACGTTTGCTGATCTTTTGGAGTTGAGAAAATCCCTCAACTCCGTCTTCTCTCCGGAGGGTCCAGCAGCCGGTTGGCTGCTGCCTCCAGTAGATCTGGCAGTCCTGGAGACTCGCTCCTAGACCGCGTTGTTATCTTCTGCCCGAGAGTATCGGGGATTTCTTCTCTCCGGACTTCCTTGCGGAGATGTCCTCCCGGAGCATTCTTCAGGCGTGTTTTGGCCAGGAACGCGGAAGGACGCTGGAGCCGAGATATTTTCGGCATTCTCGGGCCTTTTGGTCGGCATCTTTTTCCTCTGGCCACCTCTTTTGGTGGCCGGTGCAATGACGGCTGCTGGAGGAGCCGCCTGCAACCTTTGCTCGTTTTGAGAGCAAAGTATCTGGAGCATAAGCGTATTGGCCTGCATCTGCTCCATCAGTTGTTAAAAATAGGGCGGTGGTACTCCGCCCGCAGCCCCGTTGACCGTGGCACCAGCAGTGTGGTCTTGGTCGGGGTTGGCAGCATCTCTAGCAAGATCGCTAGCTTGGGCTCTCGTGTTCACCATTGTAGAATGAGAAGGTGAAAGAGAGTGCTGTGGAGATTTGTGGTTGGCTTTTGTAAGCGTTCCCACAGTCGGCACCAATGATGCATACCTAGATCCGAACTTCGAACGGATTCAAATTCGTTTGGATGGTTGAACCGGTTCCGTTCCCTGAACGCGAATCCTGCACACCACTAAAAAGCACAGGAGGTCAGCGTGTCGGCGGGAAGTTGTCCAACCGAAAATATTCCGATGCTTAAGTCAGTAAACAGCCTTCGATGATCGGATGGTAACAGAAACTGAAAACTGAGAGAGTAGAGAGAGGACAGGAGTGAGCTGATCTCTAAATGTAAGAGAGGCGAAAGTCGTCGTCTTGAATCTGGAGGGTAGAAAGGCAGTGAACAGCCGTCAGTAGCACATTGTTTGCCTTAGGGTTTTTCTGTGAGTTCCAGCAGAGAGCAGGAGATCGTCTCTGTTAGGGTTTGGTGCGTGCGTTTTTGCGTAACCGAAAGCGTGCCTTGAATGATAATTCAAGGGCTTATTTATGATTGAGAGGAGGATCTTCCTTCTTTGGAAGGAGTGATCCCCTTTGTGATTCTTGGTTGGCTTGCCTTCTGGAGCAGATGCTAGTTGCCAAGCTGAGCGAGGCAGTTTTCTTCTGGGGCGGCCAACAGCTTTCTAAGCCGGTCACCTTCCTTCTGGGCATATTACCGTTGGAGAGCCCTAGTTGGCAAAGAATTAGAAAAATCTGGCGCCTTATGTGAGAAGCGCTAATTCTGTCAATGTCCCTTTTGGGTGCGAGCTGAGATCGTGGAAGGTACCTAGAAAGCCGTTGTTAACTGCCTGATGGATCGCGGGCTCAAACGGACCAGGCCCGTTACTGTAGAAAAGCCTCTTTCGGCCCAATGTGCAGTACGCAAACGATCAACGTTTGAGTTGGCCGTCTGCGTGCGCGTTGGCGGCTCGGACGGTCAACGCCAACGTTGACCGCCCTGGGCCTTTCAGCTTCTGGGCCTATTCTCCAACTGGGCCATTGGAGTGTTGACCGTCCTTCTTGAGCTTCCGTTGACTCTTTTGGGTCAGCCCATTATTGGTACACCCATCAAGAGCAAATTAAATATTTTCACTATAATTCGTATGGAGCCTTTAAAGGAGTTAAGAGAACCTTCTAGCCCTTCTTAGCAATAGTAAGGAATTTTACAGTAAGTAGTGCCATTCAGTAAGAGTAGAAAAATTCTACTATTTCTTCTGCATGTCTAGAGATGAGACTTTGCCTATCTTTGGACGAAGCTATAGATTTGTGATTATTGGCTAGTTCAGTTTTTACATCAAAAGTCAGCATTATCTCATCAATATAACACAAGAATATCATATTATATGAAAAAACTAAAAAAAATATCATTATAACTAAAACTCGTATAAAACAACATAATGAATCAGAACCAAACATATCAAATCAATAAATAATCAAATTTTAAATAATAGGTAATTAAATATCCAAAATAACAATAATAACAATTAAACCTAATAACCCATTATAAAACATTATCGGACAACCATTCAAATAATATAAATATGACCTACTCTACAATCATATAAGGGAGATAAAAAATAACCATGATCATACTCAATACATAATATAATATCCCAATTACTCCCAAAATATAACGATGGACCTAGATTCGGCCGATTCTTAATAATTAAAACATAATTCGATCCAAAAGAACCAAAATATAGCCAACACCATCTATCTAAACAAATACAATACTCACACGAAAATACAATACCACACCGAATCAAGACCAATGCCGGCAATAAGTTTAAACCTTCTAGTCTAAAGGAAAAAAGAGAAAACGTAAGTCTAAAACTTAACAAGTATTAATTCTACATAAAATAATACATATATATACATACCAATAATCAGAGGGGGGTAAAATCATATAATAAATCATATAAAATAACTCATTAGGTCGAAAAATCTACTAAAAGTCTAAGGATAGCCTCACATGAAAATCGCATATCGAATCATATTGTCCCATCGGAACAATACTTGCAACCAATCGCGATTCGGAGTCAAACCTCGTATGCATAAAAATGATTACAGTTTAGGCATGCAACTTTAGGTCATTTCATATCATCATTATTGATTATATTTTAAGCCTGTAACTTCTAGGCCATCTTTTATCATTATCAGTTACATTTAGACTTGTAAGTGCCCGACCATCTTTCATTTAGATCACATATCGAATCACTTATCGATCCGCCTGGATATTGGACCACTACAATCCCACACAACTATTGACCACCACGGTCCTACACACATTATCAACCCACTCGAGCTTCGGTCACATCCTTTTTTGTATAAATATATTGATACATGAACATATTGATACATGAACAACTATTGACCACCACGGTCCTACACACATTATCAACCCACTCGGGCTTCGGTCACACCCTTTTTTGTATAAATATATTGATACATGAACATATACAGACCAGATATTTTTCGGGCTTCCATAAAAATAGCAAAATCTTCTAAAAATCACAAAACCTATACATAATCACCAAACAACCCGTAAATCAAAAATGTATGCTTAGGATAGACAAATAGAATGTATAAAAATAATATGTATGTTAATAAAATTTTTAAATAGTAGTCAAAACACATCAGATACTAAAATAGACTAAGAATATGACTTATAGATATATGTCTTAACCTCATATTAAGAAGATCAGACGAAAGAATGCTCCGAAATATCCAAACGACACATTCTCTCTCCTCTTTCCTCATGCGCCCTTCTCTTTCTCTTTTTTCTCTCTCCTATTGTGCACCTCTCCTCCAGTGCCATGCCTCTGCCTTCACCCTGTTCTACTTCCTCCTTCTTCCACCCTGCTGCGCACGAATCAGCCCTCTGTTCTCTCCTCCTCCTCCCCTCTCTCTCCTTCATTCTCCTCCGCGCACACCTCTTCTCTTTCTCTCTTTTCTTTTCCTTTCCACTTCTGCTTTCACTGCACGCTTCTCCTCCCCCTTTTTATCATTTTTTTCTTTCCTATTATTATAATAATTATTAATATTTATATTTTCTTTTTTTATAATCCAATCAACGTTCGAGGGCCAGGATAGACGCGCCTCGAGCACCAACCCAACTAATTCAAATATCCTCTAAAATTTTACAATATAATTAATTTTTATCACATCTGAATTATCTAAAATAATAAATACATCCAATATATATTAAATAAAATTCGGGATATTACAAACAATTTATCCAAAATTCAGAAAGTTAGCACCGTTGTACTAGATAATAATTGACACTGGTCAATTATCCAAAATACAAAAAGGACACGGGTCAGCCTTTGGGATCTTGGTTCTCTTCTTCAAACTATTTTTGAATTTCCATCAAAGGCTTTCTCAATCTGCCCCTCTTGCATAATTGAGTTATAAACATAATCCTTAAGGAATAAAGGGTAATCAATACTTATCATTCTATCTTGCCCAAAAAACCAAAATCCATGCTATTAGCAAGTGGTGGTAATATCCTTTTGTCAGATGCAAAATTGAATTCTTTAAGGTGTAGTAACTTAATTTTTGGAGTTGCAAATACCGTTAAATCTACATTACTTTCAAAAGTCAAAAAAATTGACATGTCACATTCCAAAAAAGGAAGACAAATGAGAGAAATATTGATTGTTGACTAACACTCATTACCGTTGTAAGAATGATTCCTCCTTTTTATTAACCGGAAGAACCTTGAATATAGAATTTTCTAAAGTTCCTCCTGCTCAACCATAAACTGAGTGTGGTCTTTTCCTTTCAATGATAAAATCCAAAAATGAATGTTACATAATCCTGTAATGCAAGACAAATCCCCCACCATCAATGTATGGGGATGGGAAAAATAAAGAATTGAGCTTATTCATACCATGCTACTATATTTTGCTGAAATGGCCAAAGATACTTATGCACTCATGTTGGTTTTTGTCAGTTTTCATATGAAAATTCCTCAACAAGTGAGAATAATTTTATCATCAATGTTGCTAAACTATGAAAATATATTTATCTTCATCATTCATTCATGATGTAACTAAGTAGAATGTGGGTGACTGAGGTGTGCTATAAAGCAATGCAGATAAAGTTGGGGCCTCTAGAATATGCAAAAGAAAGAAAAAAAGACAAACAATACAAAAAGGAGGAGCCAAAGTAATGGACCTCACAAATGAATAAACTCGTTGGACGATCAACCTCAATATCTGAGTGAACCACAAAAAGAACACCATTCTACTTGATGGTGTGAGCCTTGAGCATTTTATTCATCACTTACCTCTTCTTCCTCAAACTCTCTCAAGTCTTACATCTTCTTCTCCTTCCATTGAAGGATAGTTTCAATGTTTATCACTACTTAAGATAATGAAAAACATCACCAAGAAAAAAAATATAGCGGAAGATAATCAAAGATCCAAGGACATGGGAAGTATTGTAAATCCATGCAGGCTAAAGAAAGCTCTAATTATGACAATTGTATTAAACTAATATCAGGAAAAAAAGTCAATAAAAGGAATCGAGGGTAATTGTACCACCTTATCAAGAAGTTATACAAAATTAGCAGTCAGTGGTAACACCCAATCATCCACTAAAAATGAAATTCTTGAGTCAAAGTAACTTGCTTTTGTTACAGAGCAGAGAAAAATCCTCGATTTTGCTGTGCACAAGCCTAAAATAGCCATTAAAAATTTATAAATATTTGACAAGTTAAAATTAAATTCAGGTGAACTGGTATTGAATTCTAGCAATTCTCAACATAAGTAGACTCCAATGTTTATTTAAAGTTCAACCCTGAGATTTAAAATGTTTTCGTGTTCCTTCTATTGAATCTCAACAAAGATATCACCAATGATGGGCATGCCCCCGGTGATGTTTAAAAAAAGGAAAGTCTTTTAGATTCAATGAGACAATATTACCACTAATATACTCTGTCAAATGTGCATGTTCAAGTACTAATTTTACCAAATAGAAGAACACGAACCCATCAACATCCGGAAAGAGTGTGAAAAAAAGGAATTAAGCTTTCATACACCTAGGAACTGAATTCTTTAGAACCGATAGAAGAAAATTTTGTATTCTTGTTGGCCCTTATCATGGAGTCCAATATGTATAGATGAACAATTGAGATTAATCTTACCATAATTGCTATGAAAATTTTCAAATTATATTCATCATTTATCTAGGTTACCAATCAAGAATTTTGGTGGCTTAGGAACACTACTGGAAAATGCTAGAAAATCGGAGCATCACACAATGAACATGGTAAGGCCAACTTATGTCAACAATGAACCTATCAAAATGAATACCTACCTATGGAACAGATGAGCCTGGGACTGGGACAATTTAGCCACCGTTTCTTCCTCAAAATGTACTGAACTCTTCACCCGTACCTAACCAACATTTTGCAATTTCAAACTAAAGTTCCTTAGGCCATGGAAAGTTAATTGGATCTCCCCTGCATAATACAGTCATCACCATTATGTAATTAAAGGCGATGAAATTAAATAGTACAAGATGAAAAAAATATGAAAAAGTTTTAGACAATTTTGCCTCATTAAATTAATATTTTAATATTAAATTATGCACCACTAAATATTTAAAATGATACAAATAAACCAAATAAATGAAATGAATTGTCACACACTGTCAAATAATATACATGCAAGTTATTAATAACTAAAGAAGTAAAAGTAAATGATATACTTGTAATTCTACGTCTTTTGCATTAGTATATCCAAGTTAACAAATAAGCAAATTTATTCTCAAACTGTACAATATGCAACAACTCTATAGAAAATAAGACAATTTGTAACATTATCTGACCCTTAATTAAGTTAATACTAGTAAGTAATAAATAATAAATGATAAACAAAACAAGATTATATTAATAAAAGTCAAAGTTGTAAAAATTACCATGATATCCACCGTTTTGATTGTTCTGGTCACTGGATGATTGATTTAGATTATCTTCTTGGAATTGGCATTGGTCATTAAAAAATATCCATGCATGCTATTACCAAACTCATCATTGATTACCAAACTCATCATTGATGGAGCTCCCTAAATCTTCTTGGCTAGATTGTTGTTATGGTGGAAAATAAGCTAGGGCCTAGGCCGCTCCAGAATAATCCGACTATCCTGGGTACGGGCACTTGTATTGGCAATAGAGATGAGAGAAATACCCATATCCGTAGGTCAAGAAATTCTGAGTGAAGAAAATTTTGTATACTTGACCTACTACTACTAACATTAAGAAATTTGAAATTTTCAAGACCACCAAAACTATTTATCTTCACTCTAGATAATGAATATTTGGGTGTCATTTCTTCTAGGGAGGCTTAAAAACAATCTCTGAAATATTGGAAGAGATGACACCTAGTTAATTAACATCAGCAATGCATGTTAGTTATCATCACCACCACCATTCATTACTGTCCCAAACATCAATGCCATCTCCACCACCTTCACCTCCATTCCCTACATCATCACTATTAGAACTTTACTCATCCGTAAAATTAAAGCTATTATTAAATTGCCCTTCTTGGGACCATACACCAGCAACAGCATCTATCTTATTACCACTTACTCCTTCAAATTTGGTAGGGAACCACTCTAAATTGTCTTGCACAATGAGAAATGGTCTTTCCCATTTCTCCAACCATGAACCCAATAAATCATCTTTCTGAAATATATAATCTTAATTGATTAGATTAAACTGATTTTCTAGTTCAGTTGGATATTCCTTGTAAAATTTCTTATTTTTAGTTTTAAGTTATAGTTGACATAAACTAATTTATTCAATCTTTTATATTTTTAATCTATTCTTTGTCTTTGTAAGTATAAGGATAAAAGTACTCCAATTTCTCTCTAGCCTAGAGGAAAAGGTGGTTTGATTTAGAAACCGAATAACAATCCCTTATAACTCGGGAGCAAAAGTTTCATAATGAATTAACCACTCAACTACATTAAGTCAAAAACCAATATTAAAATTTACAAATTTTAAATATAAAAATATTAGAATCGATCAGCAAAATAACCAACTAAATTTTTACTTACCAAATTAGTAGACAAAATGACTTTTTGTGCAAGTTACGTTCCAAAAGAATCTTATTTATCATGAAATGTCAATAACTAAAGCATCAAGGATATTATCACAAATAGTATAATGGACATGTGAATGAAATATAAGTATTATTATTATTAAAATCGAACTATTTTCATATTTAAATTTTAAATTTCAAATGCAATTTGTTATGTTGTTACATACAAATCATAATTGAATTATTACTTTAATTTGATTATCTAGATTGGGTTTTAATATTTGAATAACTTTTTTATCCCCTGTCCATGACTTTCATAGGATTGGAAAGCTTGCCACCACATTGATATTAAAGATTTAAATAATAACCCAACAATAACAATTAATTTAAAGTAACATAAATTAATAAGGTAAGGAGTAAATGACTTAAGGATTGAGGACATATATAAAATATGC
>JAOVVI020007648.1:2621-14730 GCA_028571085.2 Nepenthes alata
AAATATATTTTTATTTTTAAATAAAAATGTAATAGATATCTATAAAATATAATAAATAAAAAATAATAATATCTGTAGATATATAAAAATTATATCTATAAAATATAAAATATCAAAATGATATTTATGTTGGTTTGTATACTTAAAAGTTGGATTAAATAAAATTTTTATAAAAAATATGAGTTATTTATAATATAAAAAAATTAAAAAAAATGTGATTAAAAAAAATTAAATAATATAATAAAGATAATTTGAAATTTATTATTGACGGAATCATATTTCATTCAACGACATTGAACTAGTACTGCACTGCGTAATACAGGCCTCTTGTGAGCCGAATGTACTGAAATCGCCGAAATCGTACGGGTCTTAATTGTCGCGTATCTGCCAAAATGTACCTCACGCTTCGATCCTAACCGTTCATCGATTTTTTTTACGAAAAAGACCGGTCAACATCAACTTTTATCACTTGCCCCCCCAAAAATATCAAGTTTTAATATAATTATTTATATTATTTATCTTCTGTTATCAATTTTATTAACATTTTATGACATATGCAATTTAAGTCAAATTAAATTTATTTGAATAATTTAATTATATATATATATATATATATATATATTTATATATATGTGTGTGTGAATAATCTTTATATTCATGTACTATGGCCCCATATAATTGCAGATAATATTTTTAAAAATTAAAAAAATTTATTTATAAAATATTAAATGAACTGTAAATTACTCCACGAATGTATAAAAATAAAGCATACAGAAAGTTTAATGTACAAGACCTTTTTTATAATATAAGTTTGAAATATTATAGATAATGTAATTTTTCATGTAAGTTTTTTTTTTAGAAATTTATTCAAATTTTTTTTAAAAAAATAAGTTGTTATTTTAAATGCTTTTAAAAGTATTTTTAAAAGTCAAATAATGCCCAGTCCATGAGGGAAAATTTAGGAAGGCCCTTAAGCAACGGTAACATTTGACAAATCTAATATCAAAAGTCCAATATAATGAATGGGCCATGGGCCCACATTTTAAGCCCACACATTTAAGAACTAACAAAGCCCAAATCCATAGAATTGTAAGACCGATCCACGCCTTTCGCCATGGCCATTGCCAAACGGGGGGCGTAAGGGAGGCAATGCCGAGCAGGAAGAGGAAGCGAACAGAGAGACCAGCAATTCATCGGAGAAACAGATACGCCGACAATCCGCCGGATTTCTCTCTCCTAGCTTCTCTCTACCCATCTTTCTCTAACTACGTCTTCTATTCACGCGACGGTCGGGCTAGAATCGATTGGACCGATTTCAATGCCACCAGAGAGCTCACTAGGGTTTTGCTTCACCATGACCACGGCCTCAATTGGTAATTTCACCCTCATCAGATTATCAATTTATTCATTGTTTTGTGGCTTTTCTTTTCAATTTCTTCTTGTGGTTTTCACTTCCCTTCTGGGTTTCAGGATAATGGGGCGGTGGGGGGCAGGAAACGAAAGAATAATTTTTTTATTCTTATATTTTTGGATTTAAAGTTTCCGTTTTCCATTGTGATGATATGATTAACCAAACGTTTTGGTTAAGACTGTTCTAAACAATTTTGCGGAGTACAGTGTATTTTTCTTTATTCCTTACATTCTTCATTTATTTCCCCAGCTGACAATTAAAGGGTATATGGATTTTCGGCTATTGAGACTCCTCACATGCTTGTATTGGGAAGATAATAGCGGTTGGTCTGTGAAACCGAGTGGACAATGATGATAGGCACACAAACTCACACAATAAAGTAATGAGAGAGTGTGTGAGTATGAACACATAATTTTATGTGAAAAAATCTCTTCTAAATAAGAGGAAAAAATCACGGGAGATTTAGTTCACAGACAATTTTACTATATGAATTTGGTTATAAAAATCCTTTAGTTACACAAGTCCTTGGAGAATTGAGAACGGAAATAAGAGCAAAATACAAGAGTAAAATAACTACTCATTATATTCTCTCTTTCGTTTTCTCTTTCTCATTTCTCTTTTTACACTTGCACTAAGTACACATATATATACAAATATTTACCGGGTGACCGCCTACCTAGTAGGTAGTTTGCGTGCACAGCAAGTCTGCCACCAACTTTACAAAATGCCATCCTGTCGGGAGCAGTTGACCTGCTCTGCAAATCGACTACCAGCTTTGATAGTCAACTTTCCTTTTTGAAAAGCTATTTGCGCAAACTTTGCAAGTGACCAGCTTTTCTGTTAGAGTCCTCAGGCGTTGATCAAAAGTCCTCGGGCTTTTGCTTAGAGTTCTCGGATATCATCCCATGTCCTCGATCAACAGCTGATATCTTCAACCATTACTTAGAGTCCTCGTTCTTCAATCAGAGTCCTCATCCATTTTGCAAAGTCCTCAGCCCTCATGTAAAGTCCTCGGCCCTTAATTCCTTTTCGGCCAAATATACCACTTTGGCCTTTATTCATGCCGGCTAATTCCCACATGGGAGTGACTAAAATCTCAACAAACTTTCCCTCACGACCGTGGAGGAACTAAATTGGTCAGTCCAGCCATACTGTAACAGGTTTCGAGCTTTCCTTTAGGCAGTACCTTAGTCATCATGTCTAACCTATTTTCTTCAGTTCGGACTTTCTCCAGTAATAGCAGTCCCGTGTCAACATCTCTCATCCAATGGTATCGAATATCAATATGTTTCGATCTTGAGTGGAATGAGGAATTCCTGCAAAGATGTATAGCATTTTGGCTATCACAAAGTACTACGTACTTCTCATGTTCAAACCTAAGTTCCCGGATGAACTTTTTCATCCACAACATCTCCTTGATGGCCTCAGTTACAGTAATAAATTCTGCATCAGTGGTTGAGAGATCAACACATTTCTGCAGCTTCGACTGCCAAAAAAATGGTCATCCGGTGAACTTAACTATGTATCCCGAAGTGGACTTTCGGGAGTTAACATCGCCGACCATGTCGGCATCGGTATATCCAACCAATAGAAGCTTGTCACTTCCAAAGCACAAGCTCATCTTGAAAGTCCCTCGGAATATCTTAATATCTATTTCATTGCTGACCAGTGCTACTTTCCGGGATTTGATAGAAATCGACTAACTGTACCGACCGTATGTGCAATGTCCCGCCTCGTGTACACCATAGTATACATTAAGCTACCTACAGTCGAGGAGTATGGTACGTTTCTTATGCTGGCTTTTTCATCATCAGATGATGGGCTATGACAACTGCTCAATCTGGAGTGGCTGGCCAGTGGGGTGCTCATTGGTTTAAACTTTTCCATCTTAAAATGTTAGAGTATTTTCTCAATATAGTTCTCTTGAGATAGCCTCAATTTTTTATCCTTGCGGTCGCGAGATATTCTAATTCTCAGAATCTATCTCGCCGGCTACAAGTCTTTCATGGCAAAGGGCTACCCAAGCTGTTGTTTTAGCTCCATAATCCGAGCACCGTTTTGCCCAACAATCAACATGTCGTCTACATAGAGTAGGAAGATGACAAAATCATCATCGGAGAATCTCTGTACAAAGACACAGTGGTCCGAAGTAGTCTTTCGGTATCTTTGACCGATCATGACAAACTCAAACTTATTGTACTACTGTCTTGGAGTTTGCTTTAGCCCGTACAGGTTTTTTCTCAGCCCGTACAGGTTTTTCCTCAAACGACACACCAATCGTTCCTTCCCTTTGACCTTGAATCCCTCTGACTGTTCCATGTAGATTTCCTCCTCAATGTCACCATAAATAAATGTTGTCCGGACATCTAACTGCTCCACCCTCAAAATTTAGGACAGTAGCCAAACCGAACACGACTCGTATCGAGGACATCTTCACTACTGGCACAAAATTTTTATCAAAATCAACCCTTTATGCTGGTTAAATCTTTTCACCACCAGCCTTGCCTTATACCTCGGTTGCGAGGTACTTTCCTCAGTCTTCAAACGGAAGACCCACTTATTCTTCAGGACTCTCTTCCCCTTTTGTAGTTCAGCCAGCTTGAACGTATGGTTCTCATGTAGTGAACTCATCTTATCCTGCATAGCTTCCATCCATTGCCTTGTGCTCATCCTTCATTGTCTCTTCAAAACTTTCAGGCTATCCTCCATCAGTGAGTAATACATACTCACTCAATGACAGACGAACAGATGGTCGTTGTTCCCTTAAAGATCATCGGACAGAAACTTTTTCGGTTAGCTGACTGACGTCATCCTTGCTTTCATTAGGCATCGTAACTGCTTCATCATCTTCCTCAGCCACACCTGGGCCATTGCTCTCATTGTGAAGAGGTGCCGGTCAAACAATATCAGCACACATCTTGTCAGTCCGACCGGTGTCAGGTACGGGCTTCTTCTCTTTACCAATATCTTCAATAGTCTCTCCTTCAACAAAAATCACATCCCTCGATTTGACAAGTTTCTTCTCAACTGGGTCATAAATCCTAAATCTCAGTTTATTTTTTCCATAGTCCAAAAAGACACATTGTATCGTCTTTAGCTCTAGCTTAGTCCTCTCATTCTTCGGGATGTGAACAAAGACCTTGCATCTAAATATCTGAAAATGGTCGTAAGACGACTCCTTTTCAGACCACATCTTCTTAGGGACTTCTCCATTCAATGGTCTACTAGGCGACCTATTGATGGCATAGGCCGCTATTCTTAAGGTTTATGCCCAAAAAGATCCAGGGAGCTTTACTTTAGAGAGTAGGCACCTAACCCTCTCTATTAGCGTACGGTTTATCCATTCTGTCACTCCATTCAACTGTGGTGTCTTTGACGGTATCTTCTGATGTTGAATACTATGCGTTCGGCAATAGGCGTCAAAGTCTCCGATGTACTCACTGCCATTGTCGCTTCGGATGCACTCCAATTTACTTCTTGTTTGTTGTTCAACTAGAGCATGATAATGCTCAAAAACTTCAAGAACCTAATCTTTCATCTTCAGTGGATAAACCCACAGTTTCCTTGAGTAATCATCGATGAACGAGACGAAGTATTGCGCTCCTTTGAATGACTTTTACTTTAATGGCCCACATACGTCGGTGTGAACCAGATCAAGCAGTTCTGCCTTCTTGGAAGATGAGTCTCCATAGAACGAAATTGGTCGTTGCTTTCTCGCCATACAATGAGGACAAGTCCTCAACTCGTCCTCCTTTATGCCTGAAATGAGGCCCTTCTTAGCCAGATGACTCAATCATTTTTTACTCATGTAGCCTAACCGTCGGTGCCACAAATCAGAAAACTCCACACCACTAGCGACATTTATCTCTTCTTCCTCAGCAGATGCCTGCAATATGTATAGGCCAGACACCTTTCTATCGCGGGCAACTACTAGAAATCCTCTAGTTAGTTTATATGCTCATTTATAGAAGACGTTACAAAAACCATTATCATCAAGTCTACCCGCTGAAATTATATTCATTCGAATATCAGAAACATGCCGAACGTTCCTCAACAATAGTCGGGTCCCATTGTCGGTGACGAGAGACACATCGCCACAGCTAACGACCCTAGATGTCTCTTTATTTCCCATCTTCAATACTCCAAAGTCACCCGGAGTAAGATGTAAAAAGCCATCTCCGAGACGTAACGTGGATGGATGCATCAGTATCCACCACCCTGTCAATATCCCGCTCAGCCAGGTTTACTACATTATCCATTTCACAAGTTAAAAGGAGGTCACCTCTAGTGACGACTGAGACCGAGGCCTTTTCCTCACCTCGTCTCTTTTCGCTTTATTCTCATTTTTCGTATTCTTACGCTTCCACTTGTAACAGCATTTTTTAATGTGGAATTTCTTCCCACAATAATGGCATTCGAGGTTTTGATACCTCGACCTCGACTTGCTGCAACCCTTTTCTCTAGACTTTGTGCTGCGCCTCTTGTTCATTCCTCATGACTCGGTCACCAGTACTTCGTAATGCTGTGAGGTGAAGGTCCCTTATGGCCGCCGTCTTATTTCCTCGTTCAGCACAGCTCTTTTAGCCATCTCAAGAGTTACCACGCCGTTTGGCGCAATATTGGCGACGGTGATCCTTATCACCTCCCATTAGTCCGGCAAGTTTGCTAGGAACCACAGGCCGAACACTTTGTCTTCAAATTTAATACCCATACCGTTTAACCGGTCCACACATTCCTGAAACTCATTTAGGTCGTTGGCAATGGACGAGCCATCCTTGTATCGCACCTACATTAATTTCATCAGGTGAAATAACTTGTTATTAAAAATTTCGGAAGCATACAACATCTCTAGCTTTTCCCACAGCGTTTTGGCATTTGTTTCACTCCGAATGTGGTTGTATACATTGTTATCCACAAACTGCTAAATATAGCCACACACCTGCCTGTGGTAAAAAAACTAGTCCTTTTCCGATTTCGCCTCGGGCTTTTGAGTAGTGAACACCGGACGGTGCATCGATTTGACAAGTAACAGGTTCGACATCTTACTCTGCCAAGTGTCATAGTTTGTGCCATTTAGACAGATCATCCTGTTTTTGACCTCCATCGATTCCAGCAGCATTCAACAACCGGTACTAACAACCAGTATCTGATACCATTTATTGGGAAGAAAATGGCGGTCGGTCGGTCAGTGAAACCGAGCGGACAATGATGATGGGCACATAAACTCACATGACAAAGCAATGAGAGAGAGAGAGAGCAAGACCACACACAATTTTACGTTAAAAATTCTCTTTTAAATAAGAGGGAAAAATCGTTGGACACTTAGTCCACAAACAATTTCACAATGTGAGTTTGGTTACAAAAATCCTTTGGCTACATAAGCCTTTAGAGAGCTAAGAACAGAAACAATAGCAAAATAAAAGAGTAAAATGACTACTCCTTGTATTATCTCTTTCCTTTTCTCTTCCTCACTTCTCTTCTCACACTTGCACTTAGTATACATATATATACAAATGTTGACCGGACAGCCGCCTACCTAGTAGACAGGTTACATGCACAGCAAAACTTACCACAAACTCTGCAAAACCCCATTCTGTCGGGAGCAGTTGACCTACTCTGTAAATCGGTTACCAGCTCTGATAGTCAACTTTCCTTTCTAAAAAGCTGTTTGCGCAGACTTTATAAGTAACCAGCGTTGACCGAAGGTCCTAGGCCTTTTTCTTAGAGTCCTCGAACATCATCCCATGTACTTGGCCGTAACCTAATGTCCTCGGTTAACAGCTGATATCTTCAGCCATCACTTAGAGTCCTCGTCCTTTAATCAGAGTCCTCGTCCATTATGCAAAGTTCTCGGCCCTCATATAAAGTCCTCGGCCCTTAATTCCTCTTCAGCCAAGTGTACCACTTCGGCCTTTTTTCATGCCGGCCAATTCCCTCACAGAAGTGACCAAAATCCCAACAACATGCTTGGTTGGTTTGATGGAGTTTAATGCAATTTATTGGATTGGGAATGCACAGACTAAATTTACTTTCGTTTGACATCTTCTCACTCCCTGGCAAAAATGGGGTACGAATCTTGGTTGGAGAAATATGATTCTTGCAGATAGAGCTCTGAATTTTTATTATTTCGGTGTAAATTTGATATATTAGGTGTTTTAAAAGTTCTTATTCATTTTTCCTTTGAGTTCTCTAGTTTTGGTGGACAACTATACTGCTTGTAATGGTGGGTGCTCAAAATTTGTGTTTTGAGTTGGTGCAAAATTTTCATTTTAGGTGGATTCCTGATGGGCATCTGTGCCCAACGGTGCCCAACAGATCGAACTACATCCATTGGATCGAAGATCTTCTCGCTTCAGACAATATTCCAAAGACCAGCAGTGTCGAAGATAGAGTGAAAGGTTTTGATATTGGAACTGGAGCCAACTGCATCTACCCACTCCTCGGTGCCTCGCTTCTGGGTTGGAGTTTTGTTGGGACAGGTTGCTTAGTTTTTCTCAAAATTATTATTTGCCTGAGTTCATGTTATAAGTAAAACTTTATGACATCATGATTTATGCAGAATACACAGGCTTTTTAACCGTGCTAAACTTGACTGCAGATATTACTGATGTAGCCATAGAATGTGCTGACAAAAATGTAAAAAGTAACCCACATATTTCGGAGTTTATTGAAATTAGAAAGGTTGAAGATGCTGGAATAGTCTATGGTGATGGTGTAATGCAATTAAGTGATGGTGGATCTGAGGAAAAAGATCATCAAAGGAGTCCAAGATGCTCAGATTTAATAGATACAAGAAATGTTGAGAATTTTAAAGTCACCAATTCAGAGGATAAGTTAGATAATGGCCAGTTATTGAAAGGTGGAGATACAGTGGAGTTGGATGAAATATTAGATGGAGAAGTGCAACAACAACCCTCAGAATCAGCAGATGGGCATTTAACTGCAGATAAGAGCTATTTTGGACCATCAATCCTCCTTGGGGTAGTCAAGGATGGAGAAACATTTGACTTCTGTATGTGTAATCCCCCTTTTTTTGAGAGCATGGAGGAAGCAGGGCAGAATCCAAAAACATCGTGTGGTGGGATGCCAGAGGAGATGATTTGCCCTGGTGGAGAGAAGGCTTTTATTTCTCGCATTATTGAAGATAGTGTCTTGCTGAGGGATTCATTTCGGTATTCAACTTTTTTTTTTTTTTTGCAATGATTAATGTGTAGTTATGGAACCCTGATGCCATTTGATCTAGTTGACACTAGTTAAAATCTTATATAATGTGTACTTGTGCTTCATCTTAAATTGCACTTAATGGAAACGCGCCTTATCTTTTAGTTTTTTGCTTTTAGGTGGTATACATCAATGGTAGGGAAGAAATCGAACTTGAAGTTCTTAATATCAAAGCTTCGAGAGGTGCGAGTCACAATAGTGAAGACAACTGAATTTGTCCAAGGGAAAACATGTCGATGGGGGCTTGCTTGGTCTTTCATGCCTCCTGCCAGAAAGTTGGTGCCATCTCATGTTGCTGAGAAAACTAATCTGTCCTTCATGCTTGAGGTTTGTGCATATATTTCTGTGGTTTGTTTCTGCTTTTTGAGCTTCAACATTCAACAAGAGCCAGCCTCGTTCTTCAGATGTTGATACTTAAAAACTTACAAGATATTTCATATGGTTGGAAAGGTGTCATTCTTCAATAATTTTGCTTTCGTAATTTTCATAATTCTGTGATGATCTCTCATGTGATGAAAGCTAAATTAGTTATGGTTTAAGGAAAAAATGATGAATTAAATCTAGGAAAACTTAGGATGTGATAAAAAAATATTTTAAAAATGATTCTACCTTTTGAATATGTTGCACTAAATTGAATTCAATGATGAAAGTCGATTCATATAGTTGACCTCATCTTTGTTGTATATTTCCATATGGTTTTGTCTTGACGTGGACTTGGAAAAAATTGAGGAGAAAGAAAGAAAATGTATCCTGATATTTCTACTCTAGGAAGCACTAACACTCTTTTGGTCTCAAAGGGTCGGTATCTGACACGTATCAGACTCCGACATGTCTTGGACACGTGTCGGATACAGTCTAACATGTGTTAATTTATTTTCTCTCTAACACATTTCGAACATACTCCAGACACGTCTCAACTCGTTTTGGACACGCGCTGAGCACGCCTCGACACATTTTAGATATGTTGAGTAATTTTTTAATTTATTAAAAATTGTGGGCCATTTTGTAAATTTTAAAAAATGTGGGCTGTTTTATAATTTTAAAAATTTAAAATTATATCTTTCTCTTTAATTTCTGTTAATAGTCCCCACTCCTCAGAATTATCTCGCTGTCAAGAGAGACTCTTTTCGTAGTAACACTTTTCTTTCATTAAATTTTTATAGGATACAAAGTCATGACTTGAGAAAGAAAAGACGAATACGGAGGTGAAATAGATAAAAGTGATAACATAGCTAATCTTTCGTATAGTAATAATTTAATTTCTTTTTCACAAAGGAAGGTGATAGCCCACAAATCTAATATAAAAAATAGTATTCAATAATTAAAAAAATTATAAATCATAATTTTAAGTTATGTATTCTCAACGTGTCATATCCTTAATTTTTTAAAAATAGCGGAAGGCATGTCGGTGTCGTGTCCGTGTCCCATGTTAGTATCCGTGCTTCATAGTTTCTGCATACATAATGGATAATACTAAAATTGTTATTCTTTCCATTTTTGAACAACTTTATTTACATTTTTAACTGCAATGATTCTCACTTTTTCAGGCTTTTCAACGCCAGGCCAGCGCCTTTAATGTATTGGAATCGGCCAGATCCTTTTTCTGTGACCTTGGTGTAGCCTGTAAATCCAATCCTTCCTCATTTACGATTGATGTAAGATATATAACTGTCAATATATTGTAACTTCTGATTCCTAAAATGACTGCCAACTGTGAGATAATTTCTATTTTCACTTGCTTTATGGTTAGATTAGTATGTCAAATGATCATTGTGAGGCAATCTTGAAGAATGATGCCAAAAATATTGATGACACAGCCAGTTCACGAGCTCTGCACTGCAACTTGTCTTTCCGTATTTCGGTATGATTTGAATAGTTGATTGAATTACAAAGTGACTGGAATTATGAAGATTCGAGATTTTATTGTGTAATCTCATCTGTGTTTTAGGTCTTTGAGCAGATTCCGGGTGCTCTTTTGGTGAGAGGATCTGTACAGGAAAGAGGGAGTCCAGTCTCCGGTATCAATTTTGTTATATATATGTGCTTGCCTGAACTGTATTCAACCACCCACCGGCATGCATCATCCTCTAATGAGTCTAGTCTTCAATTCCAAAGAGCTTCAACTCTTTTTTCTTTTTGGGCCCGGTTTTTTTTATTAAAAATAACTTATTTATTAATATTTTTCTGTAATTGGTGCATAAACATATTTTCTACATTCTCTGATATCTAGCATGTATAGAAAAATAAGTTAACAAAAAACTATTTTTTTTATCAACAGAAAACTCATGTTTAAATTTCAGAAATCATCTTCTTTTTAAGACCGGAAATCATTTTACCTAATAATCTACTAAAAATTGACCACACACTGATTAATGAATGCTTTTGCTAGAACACTGCTGTTGGTTGCTGGCTAGCGGCACCAATGACCTTACTAATCGGAAATATCACAACATCAATGACCAATTGATAGCAAATGGAAGTATATTCTTTTGCTGTATAATATTACCTTCGGCTGCATATATCACTATTGTTAATTATTGCAAATATCCACTATATTTAAGCAATGTGTGACAAAACATTGAAAAAATGTTATGATGACAGTTTATATTCTTTGAAAAATGTTGCCATGAAAATTGTGAAATATGTATTTTTAGAAAGGGATTTCAATCTTAACATAGATTTCAATCTTAACATAGATCTTTCTGTGGTCGGTGATGGTCTTTGCAGCAGCATTTCCATTGATTTTCCAGCAGCTGGAGGAATTCCTCAGACGTAAATTTGTCAAGCAGAAAGTCTGCGTGGATAGCCTCAACCGGGCCCCAGCAAGATGATGATGATGATGATACCATTAATATCTGCATTCAATCGGCCTGAAGTAACTTGAGCAATAAGACAACTAATAAGAGTGAATTGATCATCTGTAACAGTTGAGAGAGCTGACGGTGCAGAGGACACCATTTCACGATTTATCGTTTATGGGAGTAAAAGAGGGTAAGTCGCGATGATTTTAACGCCTATTGTTTTCTAGATTTTGTCTTTAGTGAATCATACAAGGGATAATCTGTGGGATTTAAATTGATCGATTCTTCTGTGATTGCTAGTGTACCATTATGTTGTTACTCTTAAGACTTCTGACATACTTTTAGGATAACTCACTACGACGTTTTGTCTATTTATTCACACTAATCGTTCTCGCTAAAATAGAAGGATAGATGAGTGACATGCTGCAGGAGGGTAATTTCTGTTATTTTTCTGGTTTAAAAACATTTGACCCTTGCCAGATGGAGATGAGAGTGTCCCAAGGATTATATTACCTCCAACACCCAACAACATGAATTACTCGTAATCCTCTCCTTTCTCCCCCACCATGCACCACCTCCCAAACAAGCCGGAATTCAAACACCAACACATTGTTGGCGCAAAACTCGCGGAAGTCACGGTGACCGAGTGGACAGCAACAGAGCAAAGCTCTTGGAT
>JAOVVI020007649.1:0-14730 GCA_028571085.2 Nepenthes alata
AATAGTAATAACTCCAAATTCAATGGGCTTCCTTTAATGGGCCATTAGAATTAATCCATATATGGTTGTACCCATCACATATATATATATATATATATATATATATATAGAGAGAGAGAAAGAGAGATACTTTTATATATATATATATATATGTTCTTTAAATATAAATTTATTAAACATATTCTAGATATTTGAAATAAAACTTGGTGTATGTTACTGTTTGAGAACTAAAAATAAAATAAATAAATAAATAAAGTATTAAACAATCAAACGCATAGACTTATTCTCGAAGCTATAATTTATATTACCTAGAAGAAATGAAATAACCATCGCTTTAAGATTAATAATCCATGTAATGATATTACAACTATTAAATTTTTTAGCAACAAACTACTATTAAACTTGGAATGAATTAAGTAGGCATAGCTTATTTTGGTGTATTTATTTTTGTCTAAGTATTTTATTTTTTTTCTATTTTATTTAATTTGTTCTCATTTCTTGTCTATTATTGGGTTAAAATTTTTTATTGACATATATATATATATTAAAAATTTAAAAAATATCTTCCAAATACAAAAAATTATTGAAAATATTTTAAATCAATTATTTTTTTTGCAAATAAATTGAGTTGAAGACTCTGGATTTTACAGAAAAAATTATAGAGTATTTACCAATATTTCTGTGTATTCATTATCTGTAGAAAATGAATAATTATTTATTAAATAAACAATTATTTTTTATTAGTCCATTTTTGTTAAACTATGTGTAAAAAAGGAGTATTGTTTTCATAAATAATATATTATTATATAATATTGATTAATTATTTGATAATATAATATTAATTGTAGATTTTTAATAATAAATTAATTGTCCGAATTAAAAATAGCTGATGACTTAACCGTTTCAGATGGCCCTCGTCATCCGAATGATCCAAATCAGCGCTGCAAGTCTTATCCCTAACAGCCTCAACCTCAATTTCACTCCGACTTCCAGTCCCAGCCATGTAACTCCAACAATGCAAGAAACAATCAACTTCACCGCCGTCGCAACCACCGTCACCACCACCAAAAATGCTTTGTCAGCCTTCTCCAAACCCAATGTCCCCTCCAAATCCCCCAACTTTCCGTCCCCTTCGAGCCCTAAATTCCCCAAATTTCCGACCCTATCTTCCCGAACAAGTACCATCCCCCGCCCACCAAGGCCCACAAAACAACTTCAAATACCCTCAAATGCCGAACTGCCGCCGCATCCGCCTCCGCACCATCGTCAACACCATCAACTAGAGTTCCAAGAGAAAATGCTATTCCTCGACTCAATCGGCATCGACTCCTTTTCTCTCCTAAACCATCATCCCTTCACCATCACCACCGCCAACCTGCACGACCTCAAATCCCTCATCGAATTCCTCACTTCCTTTGCCTTCTCCGCGGCCGAACTCCGCCGCATCGTCAACATGTGTCCGGAAATCCTCAGCCTCCGCTTAAACGACATTGTCCCCGTCTTCACCTTCCTCCTCCGAGAGGCCAAAGTCAACGGCTCGGATCTCCGCCGCGTAATCAACCGCCGGCCGAGGCTCCTTGCTTCCAATGTCGAAACCCGCCTCCGTCCTACCCTCTACTTTCTTCAAAGCATTGGAATCCACGAGGTATGCAAACACACCTACCTCCTCTCTTCTTCCGTCGAAGAAAAGTTCATACCAAAAATCGATTACTTCCAAAAGATTGGATTCTCCTACCGCGATTCCATCTCCATGTTTCGTAGGTTCCCACCTTTGTTCTGTTACAGTGTACAGACAAATTTTGAGCCTAAATTTAACTACTTTGTGGTAGAAATGGGGAGGGAATTAAAGGAATTGAAGGAGTTTCCACAGTATTTTTCATTCAGTTTAGAGAGAAGGATAAAACCTAGGCATCAAAATTGCGTCGAAAATGGAGTGTGTTTTCCATTGCCTGCATTGTTGAAGACGACCGAGAAAGAATTCAGGGATAGATTAGATGTATGCTGCAGTTCGTCAATACCTTTTAGCAATTCCCCTTTATGGTGTCAAAATTATTATGATGTCAATTCCATGTAGATCTCCTTTTGTAAGTATCAATCCATAAATCAAATAGAAGTTGGTTAATGAAGTTCCAATTATTCATTTTCTCTGAGTATGTATTGAGCCATATTGAATGTAATTTCCATGGCGATGGAATTACACAAGTGAAGATAGTTGCAGTTGTTTGGCTGTAATGGGCATTTGAGAAATTGAAAACTAAGATTATAAAACGCATTCTAATGTATTGCATCTAATATTATAGTCCTAGCCGTTTAAATTCTTGTAGAGGAGGTGGAAATACTTGGTGGTTTATTTGGTATCACGAATGATATGGAATGAGAATGGGGATTGAAACTTTGTGCACATTCGCATGTGCGGTTCATGGAACACCTGTTAGAAATTTGGGAGGCTTTGAAAAGGTGATAGGGTTATCTTTTGCTCGAACATTGATGACACTAAAAGAGAATGTGCGGTTCATGGAACTATTAGGAATTTGGGAACTAAAAATGGTCCATTGTTCCATTTTTTGCATCCATGGAGGGATGGATGTGGAAATGGGAGAAAGGGTATGAACAATATAATATACCACCATTTGCTATGCATCGAACCCCATGTCCTATTTGTGCATTTCCATTGCCGTTCTCATGTCTCCTTCCCATTCCTTGCGTTTTATTTTACCAAATGGGCAATGTTCTGCCGTCCCTTCTTCTTCAATCCCATTATCAATCACTTGCATCCAAATGAAACCTTGCCATAGCTCTTTTTACTATGGCATAAATACTAACTATAGGGAGTCCGTGTACAATAAAGCCAAACTGATCGGACCTTTTTCCATATCCCGTGGATAATGGGAGTCTCGTACACTGTGTTGCCTTTATTTTATTTATTTGGTCAACGCTATCAATAACTAGTCCGGGAAGCAAAAGAAGAGTCATTTATCTTTAGAAATAACTTGTCTCATTGGTATGTATTGTTAATTCATCTCTATGAGAGCCTGGTGGCACACAGTCACTAATGTTGAGGTCACTCCCTTGTGGGAAGTTGGCTGCGGACCTTTTGTACGAATATTGTTTGCAGACTCTAACGCAGATGAGGTCCGCAGAGATGAGGTCCAGAGACTAATGAGCAATGTTGTCCACGGACTTATGAGCAAGTCGTCCGTGGATTCTGGAAATGGACGCGGATATTATGTAATATCAGAGAACCTTCTTCTTCTATTGGAGTCTGAGGTTCATGGGAAATTTCTGGAGGTATTTTTGGAAGCTCGAGGACTCGAAGACAGAAAGTACACGTGGATGTCACTCAGAAGATCCTCTGAGCATGTAAAATCTGTGAGAATATGTGCGCAGTCTTTGCATGTACATACTGAAACAGGTTCCAAGACAGTAATATAAGAAGTTTGCGTATGTTATGGTAAGTCAAAGATATCAAAAGACTACTTCTAACCACTGCGTCTTTATACAGAGATTTTTCAAGGACAACTTTGTCGTCATTCTCCTTTATGTGGACGACATGCTAATTGTCGGATAAAGTAGTGTTCGAATCAAGGAGATGAATGAGCAACTGGGACAATCGTTTTCCATGAAAGACTTTGAACCGGCGAAACAGATTCTGGGGATCAGAATATTTCATGATCGAAAGAGCAAGAAACTCGGGTTGTCCCATGAGAGCTACATTGAAAAGGTGTTACAGCGCTTTCACATGGACAAGTTCAAGCCAGTGAGCACCTCATTGGCTAACCACTTCAGATTAATTAGAAAGCAATGTTCATCTTCGAACATAGAGAAAGCCTGTGTAAGAGGCATACCTTATTCCTCGACCGTTGGTAACTTGATGTACGTGACCGTATCTACAAGGCTGGACATTGCTCGTGCGGTCAGTACTGTCAGCAGATTTCTCTCAAATTCAGTGATGAAGTATTGGTTTGCTGTGAAGTGGATTCTCAAATATCTCCAAGGGATTTAAAAAATGTGTCTACATTTTGGAGAAGAAAAGCTCCAGTTGGTTAGCTACACAAATGCAGGCATTGCCGGGGATATTGACTTTCAGAAATCCACCTTAGGGTATTTAGTCAAGTTTATCGGATGAGCAATTTCTTGACAATCTAAGCTACAAAAGTGTGTCGCCTTTTCTACTATGGAGGCCGAGTTCATTGTTGTAATCGAGGCCAATAAGGAGATGCTATGAATGAAAAGATTCATTCAATAATTGGGCTTGACTTAGGAAAAATACATGGTACTCTGTGATAGTCAAAGTGTCATATATTTGTATGGAAACTTCTGATTCCATTCGAGATCGAAGCACATTGACGTTCGATATCATTGGGTGAGAGACATTATTGATGAAGGGCGGCTGTCAGTAGAGAAGGTCCAGTCAGATGAAAATGGGTCAGACATGATGACTAAAGTTTTACCCAAGGGAAAGCTTAAAACTTATTGTGACATTACTGGGCTAACTAACTTTATTTTCACTCGGTCGTGAGGAAAAATTTGTTGAGGTCACTCCCTTGTGGGAAGTTGGTCGTGGATCTTTTGCACGAATATTGTTCGCAAACTCCTACGCAGATGATGTCCACAGACTAATGAGCAGTGTTATCCGCAGACTTATAAGCAAGTCGTTTGTAAATTCTAAAAATGGACGCGGATATTATGTAATGTCTAAGAACCTTCTTCTGTTAGAACCTTAGGTCAATGGGAAATGCTTAGAGGCATTTTTGGAGGCCCGATGACTTGAAGACAGAAAGCACACATGAAGGCCAACTTAGAAAATTCTCTAAGCATGCGAGATCTGTGAGAATATACGTGCAATCTTTGCAGAGTAATAAGTTGTTTCTACAGGGCCGATAATCTACAAAGCTACAGGTTGCCAGGTGGCTGCTTGTACGGGTGCCCTCCCCGGTGGCATGGCCATCACTTTCATCAGCCGTGTATACATATTATATTGTGTTGATATGAGTAAGAGATAGTAGAATAGAAAAACAAAGTGAGAGCAGGATAACTTTTCTGAAGAGAGAAACGAAGAGTTAAGTGTAATAGAGAATAGTGAGTGTGTGTTTTCTTGTGCTCTATTCTTCTTCATCTTCTTCTTGAAGGGGATTGTGTAGCCAAGTGAGTTTCTGTAATCAGCTCTCACACATAGTAGATTGTTTGAAGACGAAAATTTTATAATTTTTTTCTTAATTGAAAGAATTTTTTACGTAAAATTTGACTGTATTTTTTTTCTATTTTATTTCTTCTTATTATTGTTTATGTTGTAGTGATTGTGTGTGTAGTCTAGTGTCATGCTGATCGTCCGATCATCCCATTTTTGTTCCACCAACTAGCTCCTCCTTGACTTACAACTAAATGGTTTCTTTCTTACACCAATTCAACCAGTAAGGCACTGCTCATGGCCAAAGTTAGTGGAAAGGATGAAAAAATGATAAAGAATGGAAAGTTGTCTTTGTTTCAATCCATATAATCTATTCCACGATAAATCTATTCTATAATAGATTAGACTTTGTTGGTTTAGTTAAACCAAGGCTGATTACGAGTAAATAGAAAAAGAATATCTATAACTCTTTTTTTGATTTTTTGAATGACAAAGTTGCTTGAGGCTTTTAATTTAGTTATATTATATTTTAATTTAATATTTGGCTTTGAGGTTTTTCACATTACGGATGTATCACGTGTTGGGGTCACTTTCTTTGTGGTCCGTGAACTATTTGAGTGGTCCAAGAAGCCTGTCAATACAGATGATGACTCGTTGGAGGCGTCATATTTGAAAGGTTGTTGAGAGTATGGACGAAGACTCCAATAATTTAGGCGTTGACTTACTCTCTCTTCCGTAGGCCTGGTATAGCCGCGTTTTATAGGTGGGCAGTTGACCCACTCTGATTGGATGTTGATGCGGCTATAACTTTTTAGGGTGTCAAGCCTGCCATTCTGGCATGCCGGGCATGCGCTTGCCATGGCAGGCTTAGGGGGGCGTGGTCCTACCACCCTACTGCCAGTAGGGTGGTTGGCTGATCACTATGCCCTTTGTGTATATAAAGGCTTTTGCCATTGCTTGTCTGTGTATGGCGTGTGCGACGGAGAGCATCCTGAAGGAGCTTTGAGAGAGCTGTCGGCAATCATTGTTGTAAAGATAGAGAGAGACACTTTTAGAGAGTGAATGATACACTTATGATTATTTTTCTTTGTTTGGGTTTTATATAGCTAACATCCTTGTAAACAATCAATTCTTTATAGTGTATTATTTGGTGATTTTTTTCTTAGTTAAGAAGAGTCTTTTCACGTTAAATCTCGTATGTGTTTCTCTTACTTTTTTTATCTCTATTTTTGACCGGCCGTCCGAGAGCTCTGCTCTGTTATTGTTCGAGTGATCCGTCCGTTTAGTCACCGTGCCTTTTACTTTGCGCCAACATCACGTGATGTTAAAATGTGATGAATTTGTCAAAATTTTTGTATTTTATTTATAATAAAAGTCAAAATTAGTTTTTTAAAATAAAAAATTATGATATTTTTTTGAGTGCCTTGTTCGATTGGCGGAGAGTTCATGTCTAATGAATGAGTTCATGTCTAATGAATGCTTCATTTCAACTGGACGACTATATTATTTACAGTACACCCACCAGACGAGGGGGGCTGCAATGCGTTTCCCGTACGGCGTGATCGTAGCCGTCGGATGAAATAAAACGACGGCTGTATGGATATATATTAAAAATATTAATTTAATAATATTTTTTTATTTTGTTAATTTTTTTATGTTTGATTTAAAAAAAATGATGATGATGATTATTATTATTATTAATTTTTTTTTTAAAATATTGACCGTTTAATTTTTTATCTGACGGTCAAACGCTCACCGTATGGCCCACGACACTGTAAAAGCCTACGTTAGTGGACATTTTGAAATAATATAACATTTTGTTTTATTTTTTAATTATATTAATATATTTATATAAAAATAAATAAATAATACAAATATTGTTTAATAATACTTTAAAGAGTATTGCCGTAGCTCTTCTTAACGGAGAGCTGCTATATAGTTTTACCTTACCTTGTTTTATCTATTTATTTATATAACTAAAATTATATAAAATAAATAGATTAATAAAATATCTTATTAAGATAAGTATTTAGTGATAATTTATGATATTATTTGGTAAGAAAATTGCTTTGTTTCTTTTGTAAGGAAGATGGCATCATTCTTAACGGTGAAGCAACTGTGTCGCTCTCACAACATGGAATCTCATCAAAGGCAACCAAATAAATTGTGAAGTTATCAACACATCCACTAAAAAATAAAGCGTTTTTTTTTTTTCTCCAATAAAATTCTTTTTTTTTTTTTCATTTTCCGTAAATTTTGTTTCACATGTTTTAATAACATATTTTTATTCCATATTTTTTATTCAATTTTATGCGCCTTTGTGACGCGGAAAGATATCCGACTATCTATATTATATTTTAAGATAAAAAATACATAAATATTAAAAAAATATTTTTATATAATATAAAAATATTTATATTACAAAATAATTTAAATATTATCCATTTTATATATTTTTATTTTTTTTCACTTAATATTTGCATAGTTGGATTACTCATCCAACGATCCACAGTACGAAAGGAGCCTACTCGTCCCCACGTATAACCAACCAAAATATTAACGACACTGACAAATCTAATACTTTAATTACTGATAATTAATTACAACGTTAATTAATATTATAATAAAATAATCTTTTAAAAATCTCACAGTAGCTCTCTCTCTCTCACTGTTATCCAGTAAATTGCGTATATTAGTTCGACTTCTCTATTAGGTCTAGGAGAAGGGACCAAATCCACCGACTAATCGTTGAAGGTTTGTTCCATCACGTAATGAGATTTGACTTTGAAGACCACAGCCGCCCATGTCCACACGATGGGTAGACAAATTGATGTGACCTGTTAATTAGATGAAAAATATTATTCATAATTTATTTGTTATTATATTTTTATATATAAATAATAATTATTTATTTATTTATAAGTTATAGTAGGCCCTGAATGTAAAGAGAAAATCATAATAAGTTATAAATAGATAAAATAAATAGTATTTTTAAAATTGAATTGCTGAGTTAAGATAATTTGTTTCATATTTTTTGAATGAAGATATTTCAAAATATTTTTTTAAATATTAGTAAAATATTTTTAAATAATATAATATTTATTTATGTATTAAGTCTAATGAATAGGAATGTTTATGGTTAGTTTAACTTTTTAATATAGTAAAAGAGTTTAAATCGAGTGTTAGCTAAATTTAAAACAAATTCACATATAATTCATAAATAAATATAAACATGGGCTAATAAACAATATACTAATGAACCTATAAATAATCATAACCAAATTATTTATGAGACAAAATAATCGATTCTAGTCATGTTTAAATTCAGCCCATTTATATAATATGCTTCAAAATTAATAATATTTTTAGGTAAAATCCAACAAAGATCAGCCACACGGGTCATATCACAAGTAAAGTGCTTTTTTTTTTAAGTGAAAATCAAGAATAAATAAAATAAAACATGTGTTGAGTAATTTCCAATACATTCCAATAGAATGATAATGTTACATCAAGCAACAAACATTGAGATACATCAGCAGAGAATATTAAGACATAAATATGAACTTTTGTATGATCAATCATATATTGATATCCTTTAAAATTCTGCTTTTTTTTTCCCACATCAATTTATGTAATTTTTTATTTTTTACGTGTTAAATTTACAATATCAGTACAAGAGGGCCAAAAAACTAAAAGGGAAAAAGGTCCATGATTTTTACCAATTTTCTAGCCTCAAATTCAGTCGCAAGTCACTAAAATGAAAGTGGGCCAGGAGATTGATGAAATTATGCATACAATTATAGGGTTTGATGAAGTCTTAAAGTGGACCCATGCTTAATTTGATCAACTCGGGTAAGATTTTTAATAAATGAGTTTAGTTTAAGAGTCTAAATCAAATAGCTTGTACTAAATAGTTCCAACAAACCCTAATGACATCAATTTAATTAAAGATCCTAGATATAACTAAACGTTTACTAAAGGTTTAGGGTGTGTTTCTTTTTCATGATGATTTTTTTTGGAGTATCCCAATTGAACCCAATATAATCTAGAGGTGCAATGCATGTCTGTTCATCTGTAATAAATTGTTAGCGTAAAACGGAAGACACGGTGACCGGGTGAATAAATCACTCGGACGGCAACAGAGAGCAGAGCTCTCGGTCGGACGCCCAAAAGTAGAGATAGAAAAATGAGAGAAACACATACGATATTTTAACGTGGAAAGACCCTTATCAATTGAGAAAAAAATCACCAAAGAATACACTATAAATAATAGATTGTTTACAAGAATGTCAACTACATAAAATTCAAATAAAAGAAAATAATCTCAAGTGTATATCACTCAATCTCTCTCTAAAAATATTTCTCTCTCTATCTTTACAATAAGGATTGCCAACAACTCTCTCAAAGCTCACTCCAAGTGATTATACTTAGCAACCGCCACTACAGCACACGAGACAAACAAGAGCACAAGCCTTTATATACACAAGGGCCTAGTGATCGGCCAGCCACCATACTGGCAGTAGGGTGATAGGACCACGCCTCCTAGGCCTGCTATAGTAGGCGCACGCCCGGCGTGCAGAGTGGCAGGCCTGATACCCTTAAAAATTGTAGCCGCCTCAACCTTTTAATCAGAGTTGGTCAACTGCCCACCTGCAAACGCGGCTACAGCAGACCTACGAAGAGAGAGAGTCAACGCTTAGGCTTCCAGCGTCCTCGTCCACGTCCTCAGCTATTTCTTGAACATTACGCCTCCAACGAGTTCTCGTCGGTCTTGACAGGCTTCTCGGACCACTCCAAAAGTCCGCAGACGAAAATACCACGAGTGAGTGACCCCAAGACAAATGCCATTGAAAAGTTTAATTTATTGTTCCTTTGACATGCTGGTCAAAAGCCGAACCAATCAAAATGCACTTACTCAGATCAAATTCAAGTAAAATCACAAAATTTTGATAAAAAATTTGCATCTACGATCATTTGATCAGAGTAAAAAATTATTCTATCAATAAATATTGATCTGAAAAACTTTTTCAACTATGGATAAAGCAGTTTGTATACTTTTTTTTTATAATCCTGTACGAAATACGTCTAACATTACTCACACGAGAAATATTAGAAAAAAATATATATACTCAAGTACTAATAAAATATGACCAAGTTAATCTTCCATGCAACTCAATATGAACACTACCATGCTAAAAACTTATATACGACAAGGATGACATGGATATATGAGTTGTGCAATTTATCATGAAAATTTTATATGAGCAATGTCCAATTTACTAAGGTCTTTAGCTATATACATATTTAATATTAGAAAAAAAATATAAAGGTACTAATCAAATATGCCTAGGCATTGCCAATCGGTTGAGACTTTAGTAACCGGGAAAGCTTCTTTTCTTAATTTGATTACTATTCAGTCAAAATTTTCACAATTGGGTTGTCTTCGGATTAGTCAAATTTGATTCGGTTGTTAATCAGTCTACCGAAAAATATTTCGTACCACTGCTGTGTCCCGGTGTGAGCCTTTAATCTCTAGGATTTTAACATAATTAGTATATATTTATGAAATTTAAAACTTAGCCCTTACAATTCTACCCTCAAAAAATTTCGTCCTCGAAATTTGAATAAGACTACATACATTAATGATGGAAAAGATAATGATACTTTTTCTCAAATCTCTTCTTGTCGCTCCAATGTAGCTTCTTTTTACGAATGATTTTTCCATAAAAATTTCACTAATGGAATAATCTTTATTCGGAGCACTTAATCTCTACAGTCCAAAATCTGTACTAGTTCATCGATATATGTCAGATATTTCTCAATTGTCAAATGCTCATATTTGATGATATGGTTTAGATCGTGGACATATTTTTGGAGTATAGATACGTGAAAAATATTGTGTACCTCCACCATATTTGGTGGTAGTGCCAACCAATAGGCTACTTTTCTAACTTTCTCCAAATTTTTGAAAGGGCAAATAAATATTGGTTTCAATTTTTATTTTACTCCAAATCTGGATATACCTTTGGATGGGGAAACCTTCAAAAATACATTTTCTCAAATTTCAAATTTTAGGTTCAATCATTTCTTATCTGCATAACTCTTCTGCCTACTCTAGTCCACTTTTAATTTCTCATGGATTATCTTGATTTTATCCGATATTTCTCTAATAATGTATGGTCTTATGATTCTTCTATCACTAATTTCTTCCCAATGGATTGGCAATCGACATTTTTTTTCATACAATACCTCAAAATGGGCCATCTCAATACTCTTTTAATAATTGTTATTGTATGCAAATTCTGTCGGTACCAAATAATCGTCTTAGTTACCTTTCAATTCCATTAGAGAGGCTCTTAACATATTTTTCAAAATCTGGATGGTTCTCGCTGATTGCCCATCCGTCTGCAGGTGATACATGGTGCTGAATTTTAATTATGTCCCTAACTCTCCGTGTAAACTTTTTCTAACTTAGAGACAAATCTCGAGTTTCTGTCTAATATAATAGAAGTTGGCACCCCATACAATCTCACAATTTCCTTAATATTCATTCGGGCTAATCGATCCCTTGAATAATTCACCTGAATTATTAGAAAATGTGTTGATTTTGTAAGTCAATCAACAATCACCCATATAGTATCATGATTCTTTGAAGTTCTTGGTATAACCCTATTACAAAATCCATCGATACATCCTCCTACTTCCAACTTGGAGTAGGTAAGGATCATAACAAATCAGGTGGCTTTTTATGCTCAACTTTTATTTGTTGACAAATCAAGTATTTTTTCACATAACTCACAATTTCTCTTTTCATGTTCCTCAACCAAAATATATTCTTCAGATCTTGATACATTTTACTGATATCGAGTGAATAATATATTTTGATCAATGAGCTTCCTTCATAATTTTATCTTTCAATTCTCCGATATACAGTACTCATGTTCTATCCGAAAATCATAAAAACTCTATCAACACAAAGATTAAAATCAATTATGGTGTCTCGATTCAAATTTTCAGCAACATCTGCTAAGAACGGGTCTTTCATGTGTTCTTCCTCAATCCACTTCAATATCTCTAACTAAATTTGAAAATATGGCAGAAACATTCCATTGCCTTGCACATTTCTTTTAATATCGCATTACTCCATATACTCCAACATTTTCATTTCTTTAATCTTCAAGTTAGCCATGAAGGTCATCTGGCAACTTAAGACATCTGTCAGCACATTACCTTTTCTAATTTGATATTAGGTTTTATAATTATAATCTTTCAAGAAATCTAACCACCTTCATTGTCTGATATTTAGTTCCTTTTTAAAAAATAAATATTTCAAACTTTTATGATTTGAATATACTAAAAATTTCTCTCCATACAGATAGTGTCTCCATATTTTCAAGGCAAATATTATTGTGTCTAACTCTAAGTTGTGAGTCGGGTAATTCTTCTCGTGCACCTCCAATTACCTTAATCCATTAGCTATCACTCTCACATATTGTATAAGTACACAGCCTAGTCTCGTCTTCGATGTATCACAATGAACTACATATTCTCTAGATCTTTCAGGAATTGTCAGAATTGAAGTAGAAGTCAATCAATTCTTCAACTTTTGAAAACATTGCTCGTATTCCTTATTCCAAACAAACTTAGTTTCTCCTTTTGTCAATTGAGGCAATGACATTGCAATACTTAATATTCTCCCTCACCTCTTTTTTTTTCATTATTATTATTATTATTATTATATTTTTTATTTTACTTTTTTTATTTCAAAATTTGAACCGATATTCGGACGCCAACTTGATTAATTCAAATATTCTATAAAACTTTTCAATATTAATTAATTTTTACCACGTTCAAATTATTCAAAATTATAACTAATATTAAATTAATTTGAATAAAAATTTATGATATTACAATTAAATAAGAGCTTTTTCATTAAGTATAAGGCTTCCATTCAAGGGATTTGAGGTGCGTGCATCTTTTTAAAGAGACGTACTCAATAAATATTTATGTCATTTGTTAGATAAAAAATTTAACTGATAAAATTTAAAAATATTAAAAATTTTACAAGATTATTATTTTTATTTTATTATTAAATTAAATATTTAATAAATATTAATATCATAAAAATAAATTTATAAAAAATATTATATACAATTTTTTTCATCATCTAATTTTTAAAATTAATTTTTAAAATTATATCAAGTACATTTCCTTTTGAAGATGTATTGCCCCCAATTTTTCATTTAAACATATTTAAATTAAGTCGATTTAGTAAACTCATTTTTTTGGTGACCACATATATTTGCTATATTATTATACATATAATTGACCATAAACTCAATCATTTTCTTCAATATCTTGTTAAAATATGCAACAATTTTACCGAGATAACTAACCTAACGTCGTAAAAACTTAACAATTAATATTATTTAAGATTAAAATTTATAAGTAATAAAATCTTAAAATTATAATCCCATCACAATCATTAATTCATTACTTCAATATAATTATTTTATTATATAAAAATATATGATAAATATAATTTTTTTGAATTTATATATAACCAAATAAAAATATACGTAGGAAATAGGTCATTGTAGGAAAAAAATAATTGACTTTGATGTGTCTCTGGATCCAAACTTTGAACAGATTCGAGTTGGTCCGCTTGTCTTAGTTTTGGCTCCGTTCACTGAGTTAGAATTCTGCACACCACTAAAACGAATAGGAGGTCAGGGTGTCGATGAAAATTTATCCCACCGAAAATACTCTGACGCTCAAGTCAGCAAATAGCCTTCGAAATATGAGAAGGTTACTGAAACTGAGAATTGAAAGAGAGAGCGAGAGAGAGTGTTAGTGGATCTCCAAATAAAAGAGAGGCAAAGCCGTCGTCTTGAATCTGGATGGTGGGGATGCAGTAAACGGCTGTCACAATCACGTTATATGCCTTGGGTTTTTTGAGTATCAGTAGAGAGTCTAAGTTTTCATTCGTAAAAGTTAGCGTGCCTTGAATGAGGATTCTATGGCTTATTTACAAATGGCAATGTGATATCTCTTCTTTGGAAGAAGTGATCCATTGCGTGATTCCTGGTTGGCATGCCTTTCAGAGTTGATGCCGATTGCCAAATGGACCAAGACAGTTTCCTTCCATGACGGTCAGCGACTTTTCAAATTGCCCACATTTCTTATGTGTATTTTACTGTTGAAATCCCCAGTTGGTAGGAGATTGGAAAAATTTGGCGCCTTCGTTACGTGAAGGGTGCCGATTTTGTCAATGTCCATTTCGGAAGTCAGTTGGGATCGTGGAAGATGTTGGGAGAGCCGTTGCTGGTCGTCTGATGGATCGCGAGATCAAGTAAGCCAGATTTATAATTGTAAAAAAAATCACTATTGGTCCCATACTACAGTACGTAGACGGTCAACGTTTGAGTTGACCGTTAAACGTTGACCGTTAAACGTTGACCGTCTGGGTGTGAGTTAGCCGCCTGGACGGTCAATGCCAGTGTTGACCGTCCTAGGCCTTCCAGCGCTTGGGTTCGTTCTCCAATTGGACCGTTAACGAGTTAACCGTCTATTTTAGACCATCGTTGACTTTGAACAAGCCT
>JAOVVI020007651.1:0-14727 GCA_028571085.2 Nepenthes alata
CCATCAATATATGAACTTAACATTAGCTCCACTAATGGCACTAATTATGGATCTGGAAATGAGTAGTTTCAACATCTAGAGTGTTATATTGTTGACTAGTGCCAAAATAAATTATTGCAGTGCTTATGATGATCCATTTGACTAAATGAGATATTATAGGATGCCACTTGACAGTTGGGGGATTGGTCAAACCCTAATCCAAACTCAACTGAATATGTATGATTTCAGTTCCTCTTTCTTCAACATTAACCTCTGTTCTATGAAAGGCGAGAACACTGGGAAAATACAAAATTATGAGACAGTCAATATCTGGATTTTCCAAGATGCTCTTTTTGGAGTAGAAAAATAAGAAAAAATAATGAAAGGTCGATCTTGTAAGTATTTTTATATTGACAGTACTCATCCTCATTTTTTGGAAGCAATATTACTTTGCCTTTTTTATTTGAATTTACTTGACTTGACATGATTAAATTAAAACTTTATTTCATATATGCCGATGTTACGCTAGTCATTTACTTATATGTGTATGACGCATGATTTATTATCTATAATAATATTCATGTGACATATTAATGGATAATAAATTAATATATAAATTGTTGATTTATCTAAGTCTTGCAATTAACTTTCTATTAATAATACTTGAAATGACCAGTCATTACAGAACATATTTCTAGTTGTCAAAACACACCAGAGTTCCTTGGACATATTAGAATGGTTGTCTTTTAGTCAAATTCGTGCGCTTATATGCCTTGGGGTCAACTTTATTGTCTTTGCTTACCATTTACGACTATGGTTGCCTTGACCATTATGATACACAATCAATGGGCTGTGGCTGCAACTCTGTGACTGATTTAAAATTCTTACGTATGCATTTGATGGTGAAACCATAGTCCCACAATAAGCTAATATTAATTTCCTGCAACTCTTTTCGCCCTCCCAACCCACATACCCAAGAAGAATGCAACAATGCAATCTGCATGCTGGAGAATGACTTTTAATGGAATTTCTTCCTGATGATGGTGCATTTTTGTTGATATTATGTTCTTCTGTAACCTGTTGTATATTCATTGTCAGAATGGAAAAACGTGTCGAACTGATTTGGCAACAGCATTTGAGCCACTTGAACTGGAAGCTGAGGATTTCATCACTTCTTTTGATTATCTTATGGAGAAAGAGTCGTTGATTGTTGGAACTTCCAATGGCTTTCTATTGATGCACAACGTGGATAGTAAAGCTACTGAAGTAGTTGGTAGAGTAGAGGGAGGTGTCCAGAGCATATCCCCTAGTCCAGATGGAAATCTTCTTGCTGTAACCACTGGTCTTGGCCAGCTTCTTGTCATGACCTATGATTGGGATCTGCTCTATGAGACTGCATTCGAGGATCAACCTGATGTTGACGTACGTAAGGACTTCTTCCATAATTCTAGACTATAATTTCTTTTCCTCCTTCCCCTAAGAAGTATTCTTGATTTGAAGATCTTTGCTGACAGTAAAAGAAAGCCTACTGGAAAACATATTCTTTTGTCAAGTAACTCTATGTGATGGATAAGATGCTAATCTTTGTGATTGGTTCATGGCCACATAATCCAAATTGTTATTGTTCATGCATGAAAGCCCATGAGAAGTTTCTAGAGCACTTCTGACCAATGGATGTTTTGAGACTTATCTTCTTCTTTTGAGTCTGTTTTGTGGTGTTGTTGAACTTTCTTTTAGGAAAAATCTACAAATTGGATATTCTCTAAAGTTCCTCCTAAAAAGCTGATTGAGGCTTTCTTTAACACACATTGAGTTTTTTTTTTAACATGTTTTAACTCAGAATTTTATTGACAGCACCCCAAATGTACTTTTGATAGAAGCTACAAACTATAATTTCCCCCCAAAAGGCAAATGCACTTTTCAAAATAAAAACACCTTTTTTTTTTGTTGTAGAGGGGGGCATAGTGCTCTTTCTTATGGGTTATTATGACCCAACATGGAACTTCTTTCAACTAGCTTACTCTTTTTTATTCTTCAAATATCGTCCTTTCAATTGGACAACCAACAGGAAGTCTATCAGTGTATCACATTCTGTCATGGATGGTTGTTTCTGTTAATTATTAGCTGCATGTGATTTTAAAATTTTAAAATTTACTTCATTTATATCTGGTGGTGTTGTTGTTGCAATTCTGTGTCTGGATTCAATTTCGGAGGAGTCAGTAAGGCCTACTGGCTATTCTTGTAAAAGTCCAATTTCTTGGAGAGGTGATGGTAAGTACCTTGCAACATTGAGCAAGGTAAAAATGTCAACCTTGCTTCGGCTTAAAGTTTGGGAACGGGATTCAGGGGTTTTGCATTCTGCTTCAGAACCAATGGCCTTAGTGGCTGCTGCTTTGGAATGGATGCCCAGTGGGGCAAAAATTGCTACTGCTTATGATAAGAGTGATGAGAATAAATGTCCCACAATAGCATTCTTTGAGAGAAATGGGTTGGAAAGAAGTTCATTCAGCATCAATGCGCCTGTGGATTCCTGCATAGAAATTCTAAAATGGAACTGCAATTCTGATCTTCTGGCAACTGTGGTCAGATGTGAGAAATATGATTGTGTCAAAGTATGGTTCTTCAGCAATAACCATTGGTATTTGAAACAAGAAATTAGATATTTAAGGCAGGATGGTGTAAGACTTTTATGGGATCCAACAAAGCCACTACAGTTGATTTGTTGGACTCTTCGTGGCCAGATATCATTCTATAATTTTATGTGGGTTACTGCTGTTATGAAGAACTCTGTGGCATTAGTTATTGACGAGTCCAGTCTACTTGTAACCCCTCTTTCGGTCTCATTGGTTCCACCTCCCATGTTCTCATTCAAACTGAAGTTTTCAAGTGCTGTACGGGAGATAGCTTTCTATTCCAATAACTCAAAGAACCTGCTGGCTGCATTTTTGTCAGATGGCTGCTTGTCTATTCTAGAGCTTCCAGCACTTGACATTTGGGAAGATCTAGAAGGGAAAGAGTTCCAGGTTGAAGCTACCTATTCCAAGACGGCATATGAATCTCTTTTGCACCTCGAATGGTTGGATTCACATATACTTGTTGGTGCTACCCATATCAGGTTTAATCACGAGGGATCCTTGCTGCAGTCTGCATCTAGGAAGGATGAGCTGGGTTATTATTTAGTGGAAATCGAGGCTGTTTGTTCTGAAGATCATGTCCAAGGTTCAGTGACATGTTCTGATTGGAACGCACATGTTACTAATCAAATCTTTGTAGATGGAATGATAGTCAGCATTGCCTGTAATCCCATAAAAAGATGCTCAGCATTTGTTCAGCTCAATTGTGGAAATATCTTCGAGTACATCTCATCATTAGGCACTCCTGGAGCAGCTTCTGCCTCGTATTTTGAGAAACATGATAATACAGGTTTTTCATCTTCTTGCCCTTGGATGACTGTGATATGTGTGGCAAGGTGTGGGCAATTGAAGCCTTTGCTCGTCGGACTTGATGAACATGGTAGGCTGCATGTTGATGGGAGGATATTATGCAACAATTGCTGCAGTTTCTCAGTTTACAGTAATTCTTATGACCATGTGATGTCTCACTTGGTTCTTGCAACTAAGCAGGATTTACTGTACATTGTTGACATCGTTGATGTTTTGGATGGGACAGCAGAGGTAAAATATGAGAACTTCCTACATGTTGCTCGAAAAATAAGAGAAGAGCAAAATAATGATTTTATCAACATATGGGAAAGGAGTGCGAATATTGTCGGTGTTCTTCACGGAGATGAAGCTGCAGTTATACTTCAAACTAGTAGAGGGAACCTGGAATGTGTCTATCCCAGAAAATTGGTTTTGAACTGCATTATTAATGCTCTGATCCAAAGGCGTTTCAGGGATGCATTGCTGATGGTGAGGCGGCACAGAATAGATTTCAATATACTTGTTGACTTCTGTGGTTGGCAAGCCTTTCTCCAATTTGCTTCAGATTTTGTTAGGCAAGTGAACAATCTAAACTATATTACTGAATTTGTTTGCGCCATCAAGAATGAAAGTACAACTGAGAAATTATACAAGAACTATGTCACTCTTCCCTGTTCAAAGGAGGTGAAAGGTGAACATGCGGGAGATAAGTTGAATTTTGGCTCTGGCAGTAAGATTTCCTCTGTCCTGTTAGCCATAATGAAGGCTCTCGAAGAACAGGTACCTGAAAGCCCTGCAAGGGAGCTCTGCATTTTGACTACTCTTGCTCGAAGTGATCCTCCAGCTCTTCAAAAAGCTTTGGAAAGAATAAAGGTTACCAGGGAAATGGAAATATCAGGTTTCAATGACCCAAGGAGGTCTTACCCTTCAGCTGAAGCAGCGTTGAAACATCTCTTGTGGTTATGTAATCCTGATGCTGTTTTTGATGCTGCTTTGGGCCTGTATGATCTGAACCTCGCAGCTATTGTTGCTTTGAATGCTCAAAGGGACCCAAAGGAGTTTCTTCCCTTCCTGCAGGAACTGGAACGCATGCCAACTCCAATAATGTACTACAACATTGACCTTCGTTTGCATAGGTATGAGAAGGCTCTCGATCATATTGTTTCTGCCGGGGATGCATATCATGCAGAGTGTATGACTCTTTTAAAAAATCATCCCCAACTTTTTCCGCTTGGACTTCAGTTGCTCATTGATCCCAGAAAGAGGAGGGAAATTTATGAGGCATGGGGAGATTGTTTCATTGAGCAGAAATGCTTTGTGGATGCTGCCACAGCTTTCCTGTGCTGTTCCAATTTGGAAAAAGCATTGAAGGCGTATCGTGCTTGTGGTCATTGGAGTGGGGTTCTGACTGTTGCCGGTCGTCTTAAACTGGGAAAGGAGGAGGTTCTACAGTTGGCACATGAGCTTGTTGAAGAACTTGAAACACTTGGTAAGCCAGGAGAGGCCGCCAGGATTGCCTTGGAATACTGTGGAGATATTAACAGTGCAGTCAGCTTGTTAATCAGAGCAAGAAAATGGGAGGAAGCCCTGAGAATGGCATATATGTCTCGAAATGATGATTTGATTTCAGAAGTAAAAAATGCATCTCTGGAATGTGCTGGCTCCCTGAGTAGTGAATATGAAGAAGCATTAGAGAAAATTGGAAAGTACAGTGCCCGGTATATAGCAGTTCGCCAGAGAAGATTACTGATAGCAGCAAAGGTCCAATCTGAGGAGCATTCAGTTAATGATTTTGATGATGATGCTATGTCAGAAGATAGCAGTAATTTAAGTGGAATGAGTGCCTATACTGTGAGGTATGTCATCTCAGTTTGCAAGTATGTATGACATGTATGTTATACTAACTGCTCTTGGTACCGGACAATATACCTGATTTGATATTCTTATGAGAATTCTAGGATCCTATACACGCTTAATCTATTCCTTATCTTCCTTTTGGTTGTTTATGATTAGTATCTAAATGTGGCTTTACATGTCTATCATTTTCAATATTTGTAGGCCACTGCTACTTCAATTCAATTGTCATTCGGCATATGCATCTTGTTCAGGCCTTAGTAAAACTCCCGTTAGAAATCATTGCTGTCAAGCTGTTGGTCCATTCAATGCCCCATAGATTCCTCAACAGTGGTGTCTTTTCTATGTATTTATACATGCATACTAATAGAGATGACATGCTAGTATGCAACATGTCTCATGTGTGTGCGCCCTTGCTCTTATGGTTGTGTGTGCATGAATGCCTTTGTGTGCACATGTTCGTGTGGTTGTCCGTGGTGTGTGCACTCACAAGTGTGGTGGCATGCAGCTGGCAGCACTGCATGCAGGTGCATGGATGCTGCACACATCTATGTAAAGAATTGTGTGGATGTATAGGAAGGCATGTGTATTTGTAAATATAAATAATGTATATACACTGTTGTTTTCCTTGTATAGAACTTCTTAATGCTATACCCATAAAAATTTTTTGCTGTAAGTTAGATGAACTAATTGTTAGATCAACTATACTTGTGATACTCGTCATGCACATTTAATCTGGGTTTTACCTGCAATTCAGGGCATAGGTGATTAATTAATTGCCGCTTTATCGTGCTCTTCTTATCAGAAAACTAGAACCTTGGTTGTAGATTAAATTAAATCCTATCAAAAAACAACACTTTGTTAAAAAAAAATTATATTATATAAGCCCATGAAAAACAAATTAATGCACAAGAATGATTTTAGAACAACATCCCTCCACTCTACCACTCCCATCATCTCCCCCCACCTCAATGATCACTCCCCCATCCCAGCCCTTTTTACTTGACATCCGTTGGCACTGGGATTGCTGGCTGTCACCTCTTCTCGCCCACTCTCTATCTTGTAAATGCAATAAGCCATGGGAATTTCATTGTGGCATTACCAAGACCTTCAGTAACCAGCCATGCCTGACTTGCTGCAGCTAGCAGAAGCTTCCATGGCTTGGATACGGTCTTCAGTGTCTGGTGTCTGGTGCCTGAGATGGGAAAGGCAGCAGCTGTGTTGTTCGCAGAACTTAGTTTTAGTTTTCCTGCCTTCCTATTGTACGTGAAGCATATGACACAAAACACAATGAAAATAATTATTGAAACTGGCAGAATGGAGGACAAAATGGTTGACAGTGGAAGAGGAATTGAAGTATTTGAGAGGAATATAGTTCCCTAAGTGAAGGGAAGGGAATGAAAGCTAATAGTTTTCACTGCTACATGGAGGGGCCTAGATTGAAATTTAAAAAAGGTGCAGATTGCAGAAAAGGGAACCAAAAAGTAAGGATAAAACTGACACATGGGAGAAATTGAGACGTTGAATGACTAGAAGAAGTGATAAAGAGGGTGGAGGGAGGGGAGACAGCCACCGACAGTTCTGGCACTTGATAGGCTGTCAGAGGGGGTTCAGAGGAAGTACTCTTTTAGAATAATTTACTTGCTAATTAGTTTTCTGGTGGGAATGTGAGATTCAATGCAATAACATTTGTAATAGGATTTAATGTGTTAATATGGAAAAAAGTGGATGAAAGTTTAATTTTGTGCAATTAGAAAATTGGGTTCAGGTTGGAACATACGGAGAAGTTTGGCTGAAAATTGAAGTTGAACAAAATTTGAGCCAAATAAAAGGTTTGGAAATTGAGAGGTGTAACTGGCACGTGCTTACAGAGAGGCTGGAAAGGAAATTTAGTTCATTATTATTTGTACCCAAAGAAATACTAGGCTCTGCATTCATTTATAAGAATTTTGGGCTTTCACCAACGTACTCTACATAGATACTGTTTCTATTGAATGTGTTGGGCTTGAAACATCCACTTGCATGTTAGTTCCATAGCATAAATACCAAACTGATTCATCCTGATAGATGTGACAATGGGATGTGTAGTCTAATTGAATTGGACACTGCATTCATTATTGCCAAAACCACCACGGAGATAGAGATTGTGCAGATGGTGTTGGTAGTAGATGCGTTTTCTTGAATATCAAATATGGGGAAAGGGAAAATTTTCCCCCTCTTAACTATTCTGTTGTAACAATTGCTTTAGACATGCACTTATTCCATATGCCCTTTGTGTTGGTGACGGTGGTTGTGATTTGTGAGTATGGTAATGGTGGTGGTGGTCGAGGCACAATGGTTGGGCTCTGAAGGAAGATGCGTATGATGATGCTTGTATTGTGTAGGAGGGGAAGATAACATAAATGCCCAATTTCCTATTCTCCTGAACAGTAGAAAGTATTTTCAAAGGAAAAAAAAAATGCTTTTTCCTATAAAACAGAGGAAATTTATTTGAAGATTTCAAGCTTCTTGGAAAATAATTTCCTTTGGAAAAAGTGTTTCCAATGGAAATTGTTTCCTGTTTGACTAAATTGAGTCTTGATTGCAAGAGTAGGACTATATTTTTTTGTAGGTTTGACATTCAAAGAAGCTCTTACTGCTCTTGAATTTGCCCTTCTCTCTATATCTGAACTTTCTCTTTTTCGTAGTCTATGATGGGCACCTAGTTGTTGTGTGCCATGGCTTTTTGTTTAGAAATGCAATTGCTATTTTTAATGTATGAAGATTAGGACGGAATAGCGCATATTAGAAATTGGAATTAGTTAAAAGAAGATTAATTTGCTGGGCTTAGACCTACAGCTGGAGATCTGCCTATGATTGAATATGGCCTTCGGAAGGCAATTGTTGGAGGATTAATCACAGTAAAGTTTAAGAAAAAGATGAACAAAAAAAAGAAAATTATATCAGTTGTTCTTTCTTTATGGAGCACATTGCCTATTCCTTCTACAACAATCAAATAGAACTATACTTCCATAATGGACATACAAGAAAACTAATTAGGCAAGAAAGCAAATTTTTTAAATGGTTGTGAGGCTATACGGGCGGCAGTAAGGCTAAATTTATTTGGTGTGACGTCTAGTTGTCCGTACTACCTAGTTATTTGGCCTGGTGAAAATTTAATTTCCTACATTCAAGAAGTGTATAAAGCACCCTCTATTACAATATGAGGAGCCAATTCTCAAGACAACTTTAAAGTTTTTTTCTAGTATGTAGATCTGAACCTTCATGATTATATGGTCTAGTTGTTATGAGATGCATTCAAAGTACTTAGACATGGTGAAGTTTGATAGATGGCATCTATTACGTGCACACAAGCGCGACTCAAACATAGTGCAGAAAGCAGAGGAAAATTGGGGAAAGGAAAGGGGAGTTCAGGCAGAGAAAACGAGAGAGAAGATAGGACGAGAGAGAAGACTGAGAGAGAGGGAGAGAAAGCAGAGAGGGAGCAGAAGAATGAGATGAGGGAAAATCTTCTTCTCCTTTTTACTATTCTAATTAGCCCTTATATATACAGTAAAATACCAACTGAATCGGTTGAAAATCAACCGGTAGCCAACTGCAAACAGAATGAGAAAACAGTAAAGGGGAATAAGGAAATCGAATGAAGGGAAATAGGAAATAGGAAAAGGGGAAAAGGAATTAGGCCCGATAAGTAAATGTATTCTCAGAATTAGGCCCGTAAAATTGCTGTCCTCTTCAAAAGAACCTTATCCTTAAGGTTGAACGAGGAAGGGTCCGGACAAAATTTAGCAACGACTTCCCAAGTGGCCTCTAAATTCCAACCAGTCCAACCCTTAGTATCATACTCTAGCCCTAAAAATGAGATGCAAATAAGAAGGGATGCAAATGTTGCCAAAGATAATGCACTGGTGCTTTCGTAAGTGTTTGATTCTTTGGCATCGGCATCAAACGACAGGGGTGCAAGCCATGATATGTGCTTCTGAAACTTGCTCTTTGATGGTGTAGTTACCATGGTAGACAAGCGACTATTTGAACCAGGCTGCAATACCGTCTCATTGAGCGATTTCAACTCCGGGATTGCATTCTCAAACTCTTTTGTCATTAGGAGATCCTCGGGCTTCCCAAGATTGTTTCTTCGGTTCTCATTATCTCCGCTTGCTGAACTGATGAGAAGATGGAATCTTCGATTGACTATCTTTTGCAGCTCCTTTGCTGCTTCATGTACCTATTCTAGTATGTCCATTGGACCTAGTTTTTCCATTACTTTTATTTTGCTCCCAAGTTCACGCAACATTTCAGTGCCTTCATTACCAACCCTTTGCAGCTCTCTGCGGAACACCTGTCTTCCTTCGACTAGAGCTTGTATCTTTGGAAGTGTACAGCCATGCAAAGCCATAACCATAATTGCACAATGCCTCAGTGCACCGCTTACGGAGGCGAACTCTTCTAAGGATACCTTAGCATCCTTTCATATTCTCTCCATCTCTGGTATCTATTGACACAACCTTCTAAGGAAACAGCGACGTTCATAAAGTTCTTAACCACCAAGAAGTACAAATCCTCACTAGCCTAGATTGGGTAAATGCATGTGTTTATCCCCACGCCAACGCCAACGCCAACACCAACACCAACACCCAATGCAATGAGCAAAAATCTAGTAACGGTAGGAGAGAGCTTCAAATATGTAGCACAAAATCCAATGAAAAACATGCTACAAATAATTACAATTTCGTCCCAATCTCCGGCCAAAGTGGACGAGTTGGATGCCCAAGGCAAGCCTTCCAGCTGATAATGTCCCCAATCCACGGCTAAATCCTTTACTAAGAACCACCATAAGAATTGCCCAAACAGAATAACGACTAACGCTTTCAAATGGTTCATTTAAGAAAATAAGGAGGAAAATAAGCATCAAGGCAAGACCCATTTTGGCAGCAAAAACAATCTTTCTAGAATCAGATTTTGGCAACAAAAACAACCTTTCTATGAATCCGCAAATTTAACTAGCGGACTGCAAATTGAGCAACAAGTCTTCTATTCTTCAATCTCTGAGTTAGAAGAACCACGTGAAAGGATCCTTGATAGCAGCATTAGTGAACATAATGTGAGCTTGCCATGGTGTCGAAAGACGATGAGGACAATGACGACGATTATCCCTCCCGGAATGGCCATCCCAAGGGTGAGACCCCATTTAAAGTTTCTGGAAACTCTGGGATGGCAACGGATATCATTAACCCTATCAGGACAGAAACACTGAAATTGCGAAACATTCTAGTCATATCCACATCGCCCACCTCTCTTGTGGCAACTGCTACACTCAGCAGCCGCCCACTTCAGAATGATCTCCCTTCTCAACACACGTTCAATATCATCACTATCTAGAAGAATAGTTCATACCTTAAAATAGGCAGGCATTAAGCCCTATCCAAGACTATGGCAATCCATGGTTTTCTCCTGGCTAGAGTTAGTAGTCTTCCACTTCAGCCTTAACGGGTAGGAAGATTCTTTGGTTCTATCACGACTTTGCTGTGGATTACTGTCAGTTGATGATGCAATGCTCTTTTGAGATGAAGCCCAAGTCAAGTAATGATCAATGTTATAGAATTTGGCATTAACATTATCCAAGGCATAGACCACAACTTTTAAATTCTCCTAAGAGTATCATCAAATACATTCGCTGTCTTAGGGTTTACACGATTTTGGAGAGCTTCAATATGAAGTCGAGGGTTGATTGACATGACATCTGCAACAACAACTCTTGAATTTAAGGGCCTGAAGCCACGGGTTTCCAGGGGTTCAATGGGGATAGACTCCATGGAATCATTTAGACAGGTGACAAATGAAATCAATTTGCGGCCATCTTCCTCTGATCTAGCAATAGCATAGCGACCCAACTCCAGTATAAACTTATCCAAAGCTTGAAATGCCAAATGTAGGAGAGCCGAGCGATCAAACTTAGAAAAATCATTCAACAAAAAATCACTAGAACCCTTAAGCACTTCGTGTAATGTTGTGAATTGCAATACCTTAGGTTGCTTCATTGGTGAGGCAATACCACCTCTCTCATCTATACCATAATCTATAGTATCCTCATCAAGAGAAAAAGAGTAGTCAGTTGTTAAAGTAGAAATACTCAAACAGTTGTGTAGTTTTGGCAATGTTTAGACAGAAGCAAGAGAAAGAGCGTTTCCCAGGTCATCCTCTGAAAACACAAGGTCGCCGGACAAGTCCCTCAACTCCACAATTCCTTCATCGCATAGTGTCACTAACTTCACACTAGCGAGAATAAGATTTTGGCAGAGAATAACGGAATTTCGAGCTTGTACAAACAAAGATGGGAGGCAATTTGGGCATCTGTGTTGTGTGTGTGAAGCAGGACTAGTGGGGTTTGAGCATGTTGGGATAAATGTCAGAGTGGAAGCCGTGAATGGTGAGGGAGGTGAAAGAACGGGGGAATTTGCAGAAGGTCAGGTCTGTTGTTCAAATTGGGTTAGTGAGAGTAGGATTTCATGGGGGAATTGCTGGATTTGTGGCTTAGTGGAAGCAGTGGTGGCAATTCGAGTTGCATGTGGTTGTATGGTCACGGCGAAGGAAGGAATTTCAGGTTGGGGTAAGTGAAGGTTTAAAATGATTTGGGTGTCTGGTTGGGTTGGAGGATGGAAAGTAGTAGAGGGAGAAACCATGAATGGTGAAGGGTTCGCTGGCAAGCTAGGTTTTCGCGCGATTCTGTTGAGTGATTGATGGATTTCAGCAAGGGAGAACTAGATATGCTCGGTGTTGGCAATAATGGCGGCAATGCCTGTTGCATGTTGCCGAACGGTCGCTGCGATTCTCTTCACCTCCTTCAACATCATTGCGATGGAAGCTTCGAGCGCTTGGTCTTCGATTGTCATCTTCTTTGCTGTTGTCTCAATAAGAGCACCAATATTACGTGCACATAGGCGCAACTCTAACATAGTGCAGAAAGCAGAGGAAAATCAGGGAAAGGAAAGGGGAGTTCAGGTAAAGAAAACGAGAGAGAAGACAGGACAAGAGAGAAGACAAAGTGAAAAGATTGAGAGAGGGGGAGAGAAAGTAGAGAGGGAGTAGAAGAGTGAGACGAGGGAAAGTCTTCTTCTTTTTACTAGTCTAACTAGCCCTTATATATATTGTAAAATGCCAACCGAATCGGTTGGAAACCAACCGGTAGCCAACCAAAAACAGAATAGGAAAACAGCAAAGGGGAATAAGGAAACCGAAGGAAGGGAAACAAGAAATAGAAAAGAGGAAAAGGAATTAGGCTTGATAAGTAAATGTATTTCTAGAATTAGGTCCGTGACAGCATCCCTCTGTTTCAAAAACATAGCACAAAAGAGAATGCGAATAGTATCTATGTAGGCCAGTGACCCCTTTGTGAGATGGTGATTACTAATGCTTGGGCTGAATATAGGTGGAGCGAATAATGAGGGTCAGTTTGTGCCAGGCTTGAATTTTTTTGGAATGGGGCTGAACTGAGTTTCCGCGAATATTGTGCAATAGTGCAGAAGCTTGAATTATTGAGCTGGTGATAAACTGAAATGAGTATCTTAAAACCAGGGAGTGCTGAACTTTTGGAATTTTTTGTGATGTGGTTGCCAGAACTGGAGATAAGGTTTGGTTGACTAGCAGAGGATCATGTTGTTTAATGATGCTGCCTAGTGGATGTTCTCTGTTTTGTTGGGCTTGAGGGGGTTAGTGCTGTCATTTTTTACGAGTTGGGGCAGTCAGAATCAAGGCTCTGATATCTAAAACTTGGGTTAGAACAAGACTCTTGCATTGTGGAGTTTGGGAAGGGGATATAGGGAGAAGCAATTTCTGATTCCAAATCAGACTGATGAAAGAGAATTATGGAAAGGTGAGAGAGAATAGAGAGGATTATGACTCTTCTTTTTATCAATTTAAGAATTTAAAACATAATGATGGCTATGAAGGATTGATTGAATTGTTTATAGATTGCTAGTGCTTGGGGAGTGATCCTTTCGCTTTTGGTAGCATTTATAAGAATTTACTTGCAGGGTGATCTTTGCTGGAAAATACTTACAAGACAAACATAAGAATAAATTCAAAGATGCAAAAATTTTCCAAAATAATAATTCCAATGAGTTCTCAAGGGATTTCTATGTCCATGATTCACATCGCTAAAGTAGTTTGAAAAGACTTTATATCCTTCCGAAAATTCGTAGATGTACACAGCATTATGGAAGTGATTCTGCAGTTGGAATTCACTGCATTGCAGCTATTTTTGTTATGATTGAATGCAGATGCACACATACACATGCATCATCTTCAATTGAAATGTGAATCATCTTATGTCACCATTCAGCTCTGCAGTTTTTGTGACAGTTTCCACGCATGAGAGGTTGTAGCATATTAATTGCAGGTATAATTTATTTCTTAAGGATCCTGCCCTGTGCATGCAAATTCCTTGTCTTTTAGTTCCATTTAACAACCTTTCATTTGTCAATTTTTATTGACCTTATACTTGGGTCTTTAATTGCATTAGTGCCAATTTTTGCTTTTACTTGCCATGTTCTTCCATGATAGTTGCAGTTTATGTCTGGTACTTTCTCTTCAATTGTGATTCCTGTTTTCCACTGCTGTTATTATACTGTCCAGCTGCTCTATTGTTTTTTAACAGGTCGAAAAACAGTTCTGCGGTTTCTGTTAGTTCAAGTATGCCTAGCAAGGGAAGGGCTAACAGGCGCCAAAAGACCAGAGGAAAGATTCGTGCTGGCAGGTATTTTTTACTTGAACCTCCCGATATCTTTGTCATTCCCTTTCCAGTTGGGTCCCTCTTCATGATCTGACAGCTGGCATGATAACTTAATTTGTAGCCAAGGTGAGGAAATGGCCCTTGTAGAGCATCTGAAAGGCATGTCGCTAACCTCTGGTGCTGAGTGTGAGCTCAAATCCTTGTTGGATACCCTTGTGATGCTTGGAATGGAAGAGACCGCAAAGAAGCTGCAATATATGGCGGAGACTTTCCAGCTTTCGCAGATGGCAGCAGTCAGATTAGCCGAGGATACCATGTCCACTGGTTACATAGACGAGCATGCTCATACATTGGACCATTACAGACAGAAGGTGAAAAGGGATCCTGACCGTTTGGAGGCTTTTGCTTGGCATTCTAAAGTGTTGCTTTCAGCTTAACAGGTGAACTCGACCCGTGCCTTTCTTGTTGCTTAAAATCCCAGATCTCAGGGCTATGGAATTTATCGCATTTAGTGGATGAAATAACTGATAGGTCTGAGCCAGCGTGCAGATTGTCATGTACTACTTGGTAGCAGGCTGTCAGAAATATGTACCAGCTTGGGAGGTTAAGCAGCCAGCTTCATACTTGAGGTTTATTGCACAATGGCTAGCTGAAGGCCAGTTATGCCACTCCAGGTGAACACAGAAAACTATATGAATATAAAATTACTTATAGTTTCAGTGGAAATTGTATTATTAAATCAGG
>JAOVVI020007652.1:0-14727 GCA_028571085.2 Nepenthes alata
TTTGGAGGACACTGTGAAGCTCCAGCGGCTTCAGCAGTCGTTACTTCAAGATAGGCTTTACCGTTTGGATGAGAGGACGAGGACATCCATTCAGACCGCGGACCTGGCGCCTTTACGAAATTGTGGCCCAGTGAAAAAAATAAATCTAGAAAAACTCATAGTAATACAATAAAAATGAGTTTAAATACCCGTAATACTAGATAATATTATACTAAATAAAATGAAATAATAAAAACAAATTCATATAACCGACTAACTTAATAAAATATAAAGCTTTCTTGTTAGTATCATCGATGGTCACTGGAGTGAAAACTTGTTGAAGGAATTGATCACTTTCTAAAGGCAGTGTTTTTTCAATCCCTCCAACGCTGCTGTTTGATACACGGGAAGGGAGCAAGGCCCCAGCACATGGCTACTGCTCTCCATAGCCGGCAACTAGCCTGTGGAATCCTTACTATGATAATGATACTAAAAGGGGAAAAAGATTTGCAAATCCACCTTGGTTGCACAGCGGTGGTGCTGTGGTAGCCGTGCCAGAAGAAGTGGTGTTGGGGGGGTGATGGAGGTGGGAAGGGATGGTGGCAGCAGTCATGGTGGGGTTGTGCCGCCAGTGTTACAATGGCACTGAGGGGTTGGTGAAGCGATGGTTGCAGCATTGACATAGAGGGAGTAACAATTGTGGCAGGTGGAGGTAATGACCTGGTGGCAGCAATGGGGGTGGTTGCGGTGGTGTTATTATTGGGAAATGACGTCATGCTATATTTCCTTCATTCCCTATTTCTCCAAAGCTTCCTCGTCACCACCACCTCCCTTGTCATTGCTGCCATAAAACACAGTGCAAAAAAAATTGGAGACTAAATACAAACTTGGCCAAGCAACCTCATTCGGCAGCAAATATGCATCTAAATCTATTTAGAGTATGAGAGATAGTGGGGGCACCCTTCACACATCATCTATAAAAACTTTGATGGTATATCATTCCATCCATCTAGTCATACTAGTAAAGCCCATACAATAATAAATGAATAGATATGAAACCAGGTTAAAATAGATATCTAGAGCGTGGCCTTGTAAATACACAGCAAAATGTCAGGTTTGCCATCAATGTTCAACTCATCACACCTGACGATTTTCGCATTGCAAAACAAACTTGCTAATTATTGATTATTTGATCTGAAAAATCATAACACAGGCGCAAAATTGTTGTTTCAGTTCTGCAAGAAGGTAATGGGAAGAATGACACCCTAAGAATCCCAAAAAAAAGATTTAAAAATAAAAGAAAAGAAAAAAGAAGCAATTTACCCATTCCTCAAGTATCAAAATGCTGCAAGTGACCACTCTGCAAGTTACTTGCTTTCAATGTCGTACAGATCCGTTCTAAATATGTCGATGAAGGAAAAGCATCCTAGATCACAAGTGAAATACATGAAATGGTATAACTATGACAAACAGCAAAACTGGATAATTCACCAACCAGATATGCAATTATATCCTTCAATAACATGCAAAATTCTTAGTACTCCTTGAATATTTGCTTCGCCAGCACACGGTTTCAGTCCTAGTTCCTTGACCACTTCGCCATGGTCATGGCAACACTACACAGTAAATCGAGTATTCTAAGACACATTGGGAAAAATATGCACATCACAGTACATCAACACCATACAAAACGTTCCATTCTTGTTCCTCGTAAATGTCATTTGTGTCATGTCTGACCAAACATTTCATTCCTGTTCCTTGTAAATGTCATTTGTGTCATATCTTTTGGAGGAAGTGCATATAAGTGTCTAAAAATTCAGAGATCATCCAATTAGAGGATTTTCAAGATGAAGGTGGACACCTCTTTTTTTTTTTCTTAAATTCACATTGCTATTGCAATGGAGACATTCACAGTTTTTCAACTCAATTTTCATTCCATTGTCTTGTGTATTCTGTATATTTTGTCTCACAATTTGCCTTACAATCTTTTTTGTGGTAGACCAAACATGGCACTTGGGCGTTTAGACACTAACCATGACCGGGCTCTCTCTTCACTTCCTTAGAAAGCAGAGGCTGGGAGTGAAAATACACTCCACCCAAATATTGAAAAAATAAAGAAAAAGAAAAAAATAACCCTTCAAAAGAAAACTGCATCTGTCAGTTGTCTTCTTTTCTGGGTGAGGGGAATAAGAAAAAAGTATTGTAAATGTGCAATGTTGCTAGCAACAAGAGAAAAGGTCAAGAAGCCGTCCCTTGAAGAACTACAAGAAAAGCAAGCCCTAGACAATCACCCAGATAAAGTAGTGAACTTTCACTTGTAAAGATTGATGAGATACCGGTAACTTCTACATAGGATGCACTCCTACCTTTATTGGGATTGTGTGCTTCAATTTGACTTGGATAATACCTTAGTTTACAAACACTTTCAATTCTACATCTATAATCACAAACAAATAATTCTTGGTCTCTATCTCACGCATATCCAAATGCCCATTAGAAGGTATGATAAAATCCCATATGAGTGAATCTCCAAACCCAAGTTAAAGAAATTATGGCCATGCAACACATGCACAAATGTTTGTTTTTCTTCGTTACGCTACCTCCATTTTGCATGAAGTTCCATATTTGTGTTCCTACAAGCTTCTATGGCATTCCATGGTAATTGAACGGCATTTCCTATTAAATCTACATGGGATTTTCTTCAATACACATAGAACCTTCAAGGCGTAGAGCCTATTTGGCCTACTGGATCTTACGCAGTAGCCATTGTTTGAATAGATCGTTCACATATTATTGTGAAAAACTAATATAAACATGCTATTTCTGTAGGAGCAAACGGAAGACACGGTGACCGGACGGACGGGGCACTCGGACGCAAACAGAGCAGAGCTCTCGGACGGACAGCCAAAAATAGAGATAGAAAAGCGAGAGAAACACAAACGAGATTTAACATGGAAAGACCCCTTTTAACTAAGAGAAAAACCACCAAATAATACACTATAAAGAATTATTGTTTACAAGAATGTTAGCTACACAAAGTTCAAACAAAAGAAAACAATCACTAAGTGTATATCACACAATCTCTCTCTAAAAATATTTATCTCTCTATCTTTACAACAAGGCTGTCCACAGCTCTCTCTAAGCTTTTTTAAAATGTTTGTCGTCGCACGCACCAACTTGTTCTCATTTTGAGAAGTAAGGGCACAAGCCTATATATATACACAAAGGGCTTAGTGGTCAGTCAGCCACCATACTGCCAGTAGGGTGGCAGGACAACGCCCCCTAGGCCTGCTTTGGCAGGTGCACGCCCGACGTGTCATAATAACAGGCCTGATACCCTAGGAAGTTGTAGCCGCCTCAACATCTAATCAGAGTGGGTCAACGCCCACCTGTAAAATGCGGCTACAGCAGACCTACGAGAGAGAGAGTCAACGCCTAGATTGCTGGAGTCCTCTTCCATGTCCTCAACAACCTCTCAGATATGACGCATCCAACAGGTCATCGTCCATATGACAGGCTTCTCGGATCACTCAAGAAAGTCCGCGTCCTTTCCTTTCTTGAGTCCGCAGACATAAGTGCCACGAGAAAGTGATCCCAACAATTAATACTCTCATAGGACAAGTTCATTTAGGCAGTAAAATAGGTAGAACGGGTCTGGGTATTATTGGAAAAAATTGAAACATTTGAAAATTTTTTGGGGAATTAAAAGACTTTTAAAATGTAAATTTTAAGATATGTTATAGTATCACATTTATTAAAATATTATTTACCTTTTACAAATACAAACAAATTTGCTTAAATTATCTCGATAATATAATAAAACTTTATTTTACAGTGGTTTTTATAAACAAAATTAAATATTAAAATTCAAATAAAAATAAAATTATTTAACCATTATTAATTATTTTATGTGGTATACAATTGACACTTGAGAGTTTCTCTTTATCACACCTTTTCTCATATTTTTTTTATTCTCTTTTAAAATTAATGAGACATGTTTATTATAACTCAGAAACATAAAAATATAATTTAATTAATTTAAGAAGGTAGTTGGAATGTATGTTAGTTAAGTAGATAATTGATACTTAGATTAATTAATAAAACTATAAAAAACAAATTTTAAATATCACATATGTGCCACAAAAATCTATTATTCATAGGTGACATATGCCATGTGTCCAAGTATCAATCAAATTCGAGGCTTATAATATTTGTAAAATTAAAAGTTTCTAGTATGCGTATTAATAGAGTTATTATTATATGATTTGACAGGCATAAATTTAATGTATAAAACAGCTTCTTACATATAATATAAAATAAAAACATGTATAATAATCAAACAACTTTTTCAAATTCTACATATTAAGAGAGATTTGTATATCAAATTGCATTTTCTTAATATTTGAGTATGTTTACATAGAAACTAAATAGATGTTCATATGTTGAATAACAGGAGACGAAAAATAGCTACTGTATTACTGGAGGCCTGTGAAAGGATTTGTATATTATGGGGATATAAATATCTTGTTCTACGGGCATACGAGGATGATTTAGGTGCTAGGGTTTTGTACACGAACGCTGGTTATCGAGTAGTGTCTGGAGATCCCCTCTGGGTTGCTTGGCTCCGGAGAAAACGACGCATTCTAATGATCAAAAACTTGAGTTGTAACAATTATTAAAATAATTATTTATACGCTTTGTCAAAGCGGGTCGTTGTATTTTAATAAAAATTTTAAATTAAGGAATTAAGAAGCTTATCAATTTGATTATTCAGATATGAAATTATGTGCCACCCTTCTATGCTGTTAAAAGATAAAAAAGAGAGAGTTGATTGCATTAGGCTGTCATTCAGAAGAGTCTAAAAAAATAGATCATATGATTTTATTTATTCATTATATAAAATTAAATTTATGAAATAAATTATAAATAGATAATATAAATAACGTTACTCATTGATTAGGCAGCTCTGTTTTTTATGCATGATTCGATTCCCCTAGAGAGGGAGTACAGCGTGAGAGCGCAATTATTTCGAATGATTACTATCATCAGGGGCAAAAGCTTCAGGTTTCTTTTTCTCTTTTGGCTTTTTTTAAGCCCTTCTTAATTACCACAAATTATATAATATATATGCTCATATTATATCATTTTACTAATTATTAAGAGCGTGCATAGTTATTTCAAAAGTATATTCTCAATTTCACTCGTAATTCAAATATATAATAATTATATATTTTGACAATCAATAAATATCAACATTAACAATTTATTATATATAATATTTTTGAATCATTAATATTATAATAAAAATATTAATTATATCGCACTGTATCATGATACAGATCATATTGAATTGTACCTAATATGACTTATTTTTTTAAAAATAAATTTAATGGTTATATAATATATAAATATAGTCTTAAAAATAAGTAAATTGTTTCAATATATATATATTTTTTTATATTTTTATAAATTATAATCTTAAAAATATTCAATAAAAAAATAAAATATAATATTTTTAAAATTATTTTATATAGTTTTATTTTACATTTTTATTCCCTATCACGTCGGCACAATTTCATGCTAGTGGCACAGTCTATTTATTAACACCATATAGTAATGAGCAGCCCGAATATTCGATGTCGGTGAAAGAGCAGCGAACGGCCGCAGAAGCGGTGGCCCCCGCCGGTGAAAATTTAAGGTGGCGGCCATAAGTGGGAAGAGCGGCGGCAAAAGGCATGAGATTCATTGGGCTTGGCCGCATGGTGGCGGTGCGGGGGCCATAGATATATTGCATCCGCATGGGCCGCGTGGAAAAGGGTTTTGGAATGATTAGCCGCACCGATGCTGCGATTACATGCTACAAGTAATCATTATCCGTGCCCCCATCACATTATCATTAGGCTAATTAAAGATAAAAATAATCAGATTTGGCCTAATTAAAATTAATTTTAAGGGAAAATTTATTATGGAAAGGGGAGCAATTATATTACATTATGATTATCGTCTCTCTTCCTAAAAATTAATAAAAAGAGCTATTTATTTTTTAATTACGTAAAAAAATGGAATGATGATGAAATTTTTACCGTATAAAATATTAAATTATTTTAAGTCTATTATATATAGTATTATTTTATATTATATAAGAAATTATTTTTTTAATTAGAGCATAAATTTTAGAATTTATGATAATAACTTTATCAAGTATATAAATATTTTTTAAAGTGAATTTAATTTGTTAAAATTTATGTTGTTATATTTTTATTAATTTGTTAATATTACGGAGTAATATGCATTTTTTAATTAAGAATATGACAACAAGCCAAAAGAAAAAATCTCAAGGATATCCCTTTTGCAACAATTTTGATTAGAAAATTTTAAAAAAATAAGAAAAAAATTTGAAGTCTCGTGTGCTTTTCACAATTTCTATCTCTCTTTTTTTTTTTGGTACAAAAGTACACAATAAATAAGATAGGAATATATGCTTTATTTTTTAAAGTTTTATATTCAATAATTATTCATTTTATATAATTTTCTAAAATTTATATCATATTATATTTACATATATTCACAGATTAATTATAAAATCAATTTTTTAAAAAATTATATAGTGTAAATTATAATGAGTTTATATAAATCTAGTTTTCATAAACATTAAAATTTTCCTTTATTATAAGTTTTTTTTTTGTTATAAAATGTAACTTTTCATTGGCAATAAGCCTGATCAACTCGGTAACTTTCCTCTTCAGTTTCACAAATATATAAAAAAAATATTAAAATTTTTTATTTATGAAATATATGTAATTTTAAGAATTATTTATAACTTTTTTAATATAGTAAGTTGAGTTTTTATGCAAAATTGTACCTTTTGATCATCTAATACACATTTACATGTCAAAAATTTTTAAAAATAAAAAATATATATTTTTAATTTTAAATGTAAAAGTTGATATATCTATTTATATAAAATAATAAAAACAGAGAATAATTCTGACTTATTGAATGCTATAAATTGTCGTCAATTGCCCTTCAGGTGCTACTCGCAGCTCTGCGCTCGAAGGAGGTGGAAGAACGAGATGGGCAAAAACTTGGAGAATGCAGTAATAGCATTCCTAGCTCCACTCCCTTCCATTCTCTTCTATGTCTCCTTCATCAGCCATTACAACAACCCTCACCACTCTCTCTACCCTCTTTATTCTTGGTGTTACCACCACCCACTTCTCTTAGCCAACGCCTTCTTCTTCTTCAATGTCAATCTCCTATTCTGGCTCATTGGCCTCCTCCAGTCAAGCCACTGGGTAAACCCTAAAATATCTCCTGTCAAATCCATTGCTGTAAATAATTTCCCCGGTCAAATTTCTTCAATTTTGACAGGATTTTTTTTGTTTTTGTTATTGTGATTGTGCAGATGATCGATCCCTATTGGACAGCTATACCAGTCCTGCTTGTTCACTATTATGCAGCGCATCCTTTATTGTCCTCCTCCTACAACATCTGGAGGTCTAGAGCTGCCATGATTCTCACTTGGGTTTGGAGCATTAGGCTCTCTCATAACTACTTTCGGCGTGAATATTGGCAGTGGGGTGCCAGAGAGGACTGGAGATTCACCGATATGAGACACCAGTACGGCAAGAATTGGTGGTGGGTCTCCTTTTTCGCCATATATGTATCTCAGGAGGTACTGATCTCACCCTCAATTGGGTTCTTAACTTGATTAGATTGTGAGTATTATTGATTTTAACTTCTTGGGTGCCTTATTTAGAGCAGTATCATCATGTGCACTGCCATTTATATTCAATAAGTTCAGTAAAAAGGGTCTTGGAACTTTTATTTGGCCTTCAGTTTAATGCTTTACATAATATTCTCGAGAAAAATCTTTCAACATATTAGGCGATCTAGGGCACTCCAAATCGGGTCTGCTCTGCCCAATTCGGCTAATGAGCCTATACCGGTTTGGCTAGGAATTTAAGACATTCAATATATGCTCTCGGCGTATTGTTTTCATAATTGAATACTCTTGGGTAACTATAGGTTTCCATAATTTACCACAGTGATCTTCGTAAAAATAGCTTAGAGGATGCTTTGTTGTCTTCCAAACACATTGCAGGTCTTTCTGATAGGAGTAACGCTGCCATTGTATATCATCCACTCGGTTGACAGGCCTTGGAGCATGTGGGATTTTGCTGCCATTTTTGTCTGTTTGAGTGGTATAATCGTTGCGTACTATGCGGACACACAACTGCACGAGTTTGTCACTAAGAACTGTGAGTTAAAGGAGCGTGGGATGCCTACTGTGCCCACTCTTGAGAAGGGCTTGTGGAGGTACTCCCGGCATCCAAACTACTTTGGGGAGCAACTCTGGTGGTGGGGACTTGTTATCTTTTCATGGAGCCTAGGACATGGATGGACTTTTGTGGGTGCACTCATCAATAGCATGTGCTTAGCTTATGTAACTTTCCTCGTTGAGGATCGGATGCTCAAACAATCCCACAGATCTGAAGCATACAGGCAGTACCAGAAGACAACATCAGCTTGGATACCTTGGTTCAAGTCATCTCCTGGTGCAAAAGATAAGAGCCATTGAATTTGATGGAGCACCCGCTCCGTTTCTAAATTGCAATATAGTTGTGTGTGGTCTTGTTGCTTCATGACCTATTCAGTGTTGAACCATGTAATCTGTTACTTATTGGATATAGGATTGATTGTGATTTGCTGCAACTCATTAATCCAATGTGTGAACTGTATAGACCCTTCTACCCCCATCCTTTAGATATTTATGCTTGGAGGAGTCAATGTGAGATCTGCTCTTTTCCATAGGCTTGTGATTAGGCATGTCATGTCTTGTTGCATGTACAGCTTGAAGCGATATATTAGAGATCAAAGAAGTTAAATTTTACATAATAGTGACCAATGAAGTTGAATTTTACGCCCTAGATCTTGGGCTACAAGCTATAAATGTTAACATGCTATCATTAGGGACCAGTGTGGGTGAATTTGGTACCGTTTTTTATAAAGGAGCATCTCACGCTCAAGTTTGAATCGATGAAATGCAGTTCATATTTGTTGAAAGAAATTTAAGAGTCAATTTCTTAAGATATTTGGAAATAAATTCATGCACGGATTTGGTCAAATGATATATCCTTTGAAAACTCTCTGAGTCTAGTTTTCAATGAATGCATCAAGTTTCATACAATTTAAAGCCTACTGGAGGAAATAATAACCAAAATGCTACAGCTGATCTTATTACCCGAGATTAATCTTTTGATGCTTTAATGAATCATATCTGGTGTATTGTCTTTTTTCCTTTTTTCCTTTTCTTCTTCTTCTTCTTCTTATTTTTTTTTAGTGTCAAGCCATAAGGATCAAGATCCAGTGTTAGCATTTATGTTTTGAGTTGGGAATATTAATCTTGAATAGTAAGTCAGATGAATTAGTAATTGGCTATACTTGGAGTGATGTTCCATGTGATGCCTGTTTAAGCTTCTCTAATGTTTCCATAAGGGGGAAGGAGTTTTATTAACGAATTCAGAATTTCTCTATTGGATAGTAGTCTCCTAAGAGTATTTACCTTTGGTGGATTCCACTGAATTGTGGGTTGTGTGCCCATATGTCATTGGATGATTCCTAGAGTATGAGCATTTTTTTCTTGTCGCAATTATGCTGCCTTCTCAGTCCCCATTGCACCTGGCATTAATTTTGTAAGTTATTTTGATGATGAGTCTGTTATTCCTTTTGGCAAGTGAAGATCTTTTATACTCAATTAACAATCTAAAGTCTATATACACTACTTCAGGTATTCTATCCTGAGGAGACACAAATCTAAATCAACCCAAGAGACTACACAAGGATATCTGTAGAATTTGTACAAATTAATGACCCTCTGAATTTTTTTAAAAAAACTAATCACATCCAACAATCAATTATTGCTTCTCGACATAAATGAAGCTATTAATCATATTTGCCTAATCAACAATGCGTGTTGTCTTTGAGAAGTATCACATGATATGTTGTGTCCTCCAGGTTCCATGCATAAAAGCACGTGAGAATTTTGTGCCAGCATTTGCATCGCAGATGAGTCAACATGAGTATTTATTATCGTTATCTGGAAAAAAAAAAAGTGTTACTTGATTTTCGCAGTTAATACAGTCCTTAACTATCTACTGAGCCAGTAGAGTCAGCTTCGTTGATGTGGAAGTTTATTACTTTGCTTTGTGCACTCTAATTTCCTCACCTGAAACCCATTATCATTCCATTTACTATCTGATTGACAAAGATAATCTTCAAAGTAGCAGAGAGAATTAAACTTCTGCATGTGATAAATCTTGTTTTTCTGTTTGTTGATTCAATTTATACTACTACCATTGCACTGTGATGCCCTGATTGCCACTATACAAGGCTGTAAGCCATGAGCAAATTAGCCTTAGGATGTTAAGGAAAATCAAAACAAACACACTGCCAAAGCTAGCTATCCTTGACCAAGTATTTTCTGGTAGGGAAATGATCATAAAGTAGATACATTCTGCAGTTATCAAGATCCAACTTAAACTTTCCATCATAGGCTGCAGTAACAATGTTTTTCCTGTGTTTTCTGCAATCTGCCTGCAGAAAATCCTCAGAAACAGAGTACCTGCGATCAGAGATGTGGTCATTGACCAACCCCTATACAAAATCAGCATCCCTCCCACAACTAAGACCTCCTTCCGGCAGATGCAGGACATGCATTCCCCTGAAAAGGTCGACGATTTCAAAGCATCGAGGCCTGTGTAGTAAGGTAAGGTGACTGAATCTAGATACAACGCCGCATGTAGAACTCCAGATATCGTTGATGCTTCGAGAATTGCATAGATGATATTGCTATCTGTTTCACTGTCAAAGGCCAGAGCAGAAACACGTATGAGTTGCAGGATTGCGGGGCCGAAACTCATGATGGGAAATAGGGTGTTGATTCTATGGCCCTTTGCCATGATTAAGAGCATGATTGGGAGGCAGACTGGACCCGAGGGTAACACGTATCGCCTTATTTGACAGTGTTGAGTTTTCCTCCTCCCCCTTGATATCTCGATCGTGGTCACGAGCACAGTTGAGAGGAACGAAGCTGTTATAAACATGAGTATGATAATGTCTATCAAGTAATGGTAATTTCCCGGGTAAGTGTTGTTGCAGTAGTAGTGGTAAGGGCAGCTGATTGGATCTAGTGTTTCTTCCAGCTGCCATTTTGTGCATTTGAAGAATGTTGTCTCGATATCTTTCTCCCACCAGCCGGGTTCAATTGCCGGATTATCAGAGTGCATGAGCTTCCGATACATTTTCTTGTTCGATAAATAAAATGAGTTTTTAGGTAGAAAAACACCGAGTTTCAAACTTCTGAGTACATAGAATAAGAAGAAGAAGAAACATGGATAAAGTTTGCATTTATGGATGATGGCCATCAGTTGATTTATAAAACTACTCTTTGGCCTTGGCAGATGCTGCGGTTCAACTCTAACAAGGTGGGCCTTTCTGGGTTGTTGAGCTGTTGTTTTAGTTTACTGAGAATTTGGTGAAGATAAGATCTATGGATGAAACTTGCTGTTTAAGGGCTTTAATGCTTGCTTCATTCCCTTGGGATGATCAGTGTCCAAACCTGGTGATTATGTCATGTCTCTTTATGCTACTATGAATTATCAAAATAAATAAATAAATAAACATTTAATCATTCTTTGATTGTGTTCTGAACTCTATTGGCTATTCAAATGTGTGACGATAACACTCTCAGTCAGTGTATTGCTTATGTTTTTTGTCCAAGAACTGACTATATTGTGATTCCTTATATTTGTTGTAGCTTGCATTCTTAATTGTTGGGAAAAGTAGAAGGTGATGACAGGCAACTCCTCCAGTGAGGTACAAACAATTTAATGACATTTCAACTTTAATATATATAATATATGTATGTATATGTGCACAGAAAGCAAAAGTCAATAGATGAAGATGGAAAATACCTTCACATGCAATTGACTAGACGTACACTGCTGAGGTACATGCCAAAGGGATTGTCTTTGGCTGGTTACAGCTAAAGAGAGACAGACTGGTTAGCTAGCCGATGGATATGTACTCAACAAACAACGAATGCGAGCACTGCTTTATTTCAAGGGAAAATCATGTTTTAGTTCGCATATTTGGTAAAATTATTTGGTGTCCCTTTCAGAGATTTTGGGATCAGAAATTAATTTGCTTTAACTTTATGAATAAAAAAAAGGCAACCTTCTTTTGCATAACACATACACTGACAAGAAATTTATTTTTTTATAAAAAAAAAAAGAAAAATAAAGCATAAATTTATGTGTTGGGTTTAATTAATGTTCAGATACATGATAAATATTTTTTAATAGTTAATTAAAAACACAGAATGATATGAAATTCTTAGTGTCTTTATATAATTTTCCTCCCTGGAGGATGCGTATTACCTAACTATCAAGAAAAATGAGCTTTATACATAATTACTTTTATTTTCTTACTTAACCACTTATAATTTGTATTCAATTTAGCATTTTGGTGCTAAAATTCATTAATGATCTCTAGTCAAATGTCTTTTTTGTTATTTTGGGTGTGTGTAAATACATGGAGAAGTGCAAAAAAGGTTAAGCCGCTATGTTTACTTCGAGATGTGATTAGAATTGGTCGCATATCAGATATTTAAAGGAAATATAGATTATGGTTGGTTAAGTAAAAGAAGAAATAAAAGTGATAATTATATGATACTTGTGTCACGACTTAGAAAAGAAGAATCAATGGAGGCAAGAATCTAAAAAACTAAAAAATTAACAAAAAAAGAGGCAAGAATCTGTTGGGATTTAAGGTTACTTCCGTGTAAAAATTTGACCGGCATGAATAAAGGCAGAGGTGATACATTTGGCCAAAGAAGTATTGAGGGCCGAGGACTTTTGCATAACGGCCAAGGACTTTACATAACGTACGATTACTCTTATTAATGGACGATGACTCTAATTGAAAGATGAGAACTCCAAGTGATGGGTGAAGACATCAACTGTTGACCGAGAACAGTAGGTTGCAGCCGAGGACTTGTGATGATGTCTGAGGATACTAGGCAAAAGTTCGAGGACTTTGATCAATGTTTGAGAACTTTAATTGAAAAAGTTTGTCACTTGCAAAGTTTACGCAAATAGTTTTTCAGAAAGTTGACTTTTAGAGCTAGTAACTGATTCGCGAAGCAGGTCAACTCTCCCCGACAGGATGGCACTTAGCAAAGTTGGTAACTGGTTGTAGAGTTGATAGTAGATTTTACTGTACACACAACCTAACTAGCCGCTCAGTTAATATTTGTATATATATGTATGCTGAGCACAAGTGTGAGGTGAGGGTAGAGAAGTGAGAAAGAGAAAACAAAAGAGAGAACATAAGGAGTGGCTATCTTTACTCTTGTATTTTGCTCTTATTTCTATTCTCAACTTTCTAAGTGCTTGGGTGGCCAAAGAGTTTTTGTAACCAATATATATAATGAATTTATTTGTGAACTAAATATCTCGTGATTTTTTTTTATTTAGAAGAGGATTTTTTACGTAAAAAATTATATACTTTCCTGCTCTCTCTCTCTCTCATTACTTTGTGGTGTGTGTTTGTGAGCAATCATTCTTGTCCAATTTGATTTTACTGATATTGTCCGACCGGCCATTGTCTTTTCCAACAGAATCAACATAATCTTCTGGAAGGCAAGTATATTTTTATTTGTAAATAAGTAAAAGAAAAACTAATTTTTGCAAATATAAATATATTAACACATTTTTAGTAATTTTTTAATATAATTTTTTATACAATCTAAACATAAAAAAATTACTGTTCTTTAAAATTTTTAACCCCATTTCCTTTAATTTTTCCTAAAATCAAATAGACTAAGTATCTCAGAAAGGATCATGGAGAAAATCGATGCAAACTTCAACATATCATTTTTAAATTGATGGTTTTTCTTCGGCTTCATGCTGCTCGGGTCCCTTACATCGAGATATTAAGTGGGCAAAAGCTAAGATCAGCTCATCACAAGGGACTGAAAAGGGCAAATGTTACGCGACTAATTAATTCACCATCGATAGTTTCGGGAGCTCAGCATTCATTCACCGTTTGATGACAGAGAAACTGGATGATACAACCACCCGGCCGATTTGCAGATTGTTGGGATTAGTCATTCCCTTGTGGATGACTCAACAAACAAGTCTTGTCATCGAAGGTTTTGTGAAGAGTAAATAACGGAGTTCATTTGGCAGAGAGCAAAACCAGAAAGTAATTTTCGGTCAATGAGAGGTTGACCGGTGGAAAACTAAAGACGTTCAATGTAGAGGTTGACTAGCGGAAAGTATTTTTGGAGTGAAAAATGTCGGAGCACCTTTTCGAAGAGCAGAAGCCAATCAACTCTGTTGATCGGATGATGTAGGCCAGCGGCCAAGGAGCGGAACTGCCAAGGATGCCCATTGGTAGGCACAGATTTGCCTTGAGGCAAAAGGCAAATGGCAAGTGCAGATTTTGCCTAATTAAAATTTCAGTCAAAGGGTTGACCGGCTATGAAGGCAAAATGGCTGGTATGCGCAAGATTGACCGATTGGCCAAAATGAAAAATTTAATCATTTTGGAGGAAACAAAATGCCCAATTTGCTAGGTTGGCAGGATTTGGCAAGAATACCGATTTGGCATGAATGAATTTTTTATTTAGAATCTAGTTGGGTCTATGGGTACCAACTCAGAAGATTTTCTGAGCGTGCGTAA
>JAOVVI020007653.1:0-14727 GCA_028571085.2 Nepenthes alata
TTCAAGGTTAGGGAGGAAAGCACATAGCGATAAAAACCATGGAAAACTTGAGATTATGGGTGCCATTTTATTTAAGTGAAAGGATCATGAACTAGCATGCTTCAAACCCTCTAGGCTAGGCAAATATTAGGCACATCTACTTATCATTTAGAGTTGAGGACATTCCTCATTATAAAGAGAATCGCCTCTAGAACTAAAGTAGAGGATATCAAGAGAATAGAGTAGAAAGTATTCTGAGGAAGCTTTGCAGGATAGACGATCCAATTGGGTTGAATGCCATTTACCTTTAATATTACGAGTCACCAATTGTGACAATCCAAACCTGGTACACAACCATCGCCCAAATCTGATCACGTAGAAAAAATTATAAGTCTCAAATCAACATATAGCATATCCACAACCGATAAAATATAACTATAATAATAATCTACATATCCTCATTCCTAAAGAAAATTTAGGAAAAATATAGCTTCAAAAATTCTAACAAAATAAAATAAAATATCTGAATATATCTCTAGAGTATAAAATAATCACACTCTCTAGCTAGGCTTCATAATCTCTCCTGCCACAGTTTTTTATGCAACTCTAGAGTCATCCTCCTTTAATCCTACTACCCTGGAAGAAAAAAATAGTAAAAGTGAGCCAAATACCTAATAAGTGATAATAAATTAAAAATAGATAATAACAACCAACATATCAGATATACAATAAATGATATATACCAAAAGTCACAATGGGAATATAATATCCAACAAGTAAATATATCAGAGAGTTTGTATTTCATCGTATCTACGACTCAAAAGCAAAAACAAGGTAGGTTATCCTAGACCCTCATGTGACAAAGATAATAAGATATACTAATAATATGTAAAAATCTCTCAAATTTTGACATTATAAGAAATAAAGGGATCTCCTGGTCTAAAATATACCTAAATATCAAATAACAATAAACAATAATGGATTCTACTAAATCCAAATCGAATCATGAATTCAAGAGGTATCAGCAATAACAAGATATCATGAATAATCTCTTAGACCTTATTCTACCACAGTGAATCAAAGATCTCATATTTACACTAACAATGGCTGAGTAAATGACATGTGATTATCTATGGTATCATCATTACTCCTATAGTCCTCCCAAAGATTATACATGTAACATGCTCATATCATGTATGATACATTTTGTCAATAATATCCTTAATATCATCTCTTGCAATAATCATATAGCTATAAGTATCCGTTCACAATGACAATATATCTCATCACCACCCTGCATACAAAAATTAATATCGAATAAGTGTAGATTACATTAAGATACCGTAACCTCCCATTCAATTAGATACCTTAATATTTTTCTACACTCTCCTTAACATTAACTGTAGGAACCCAATAATTTAAATACTCACACAATTGAGTATGACGCAAGGAAGGCAACTCAATTACAGTAATAGAAATATCATTCGATACTGATAATGATCATGCACACATAATCGAAGATAACGCATATAATGTCATTATTAGAAAAGAGGAAAAGTACCAAAGATAGTTTGAATATTTGACCAAATTTTCTAATATTTTATTAAATCCTTCATATATATATATATAATCACTTATATATTACTACACATCCCATACATAACCATACCCATGGTTGTCCTCTCTCTCACACACATACACACACGGCTACAACACCCCTGCACTCACACACACACACGGCTACAACACCCCACACACTGCCAACTTATACACACATACACACCCATGGCATACATACCTTCACACATACCTATGCTCCTACACATACATATAAGCATATATTAGAATGCAATCATCTGTATAGAAATATACACGTCACATTTTATTGTATATATATCTAGGCATACTCATAGATGCATAAATCATATAAAATTTGGTGTACATTAGTTTATACTGAAGACCATAGCTGATGTACAATATCAACAGTCGGTTTCACACCAATTCAATTAATTTGCTACCCATCGATGGCACTACTGTTTGAAGGAAATTTGCCAACAGAGTACAAGGCTCTATTCGGTAATCTTTCATAAATCACCCATATAAATCGAATATCTATATGTATAAACAAATAAATATATCTATATGCCATATACACATGCACCTAGTCAGCATAAATAATATTTATAATCACCCGATTCCCAAATTTATCCCTTAATGCGTCAACAGCCAAATGCCCAACAGAACACGAAGCCCTATTTCTCCTAATTTTTTCACTTTTACTAAATAATGCAACCCAATTCTCAAAATTATCTTGCAGATTAGCATCAATAAGGAGACAGGGAAGGGTTTAATTGCTGAGAATGGAAGGTAATAAATCCTACTTGCAAGAGATGTCACAAATTAACTTACCTGATTTGGGACGACATTGTAGAAACGATGAGAAATACCGACATGGTGGCTTCAAACAGTACCGGTGATACTCCCTCCGGCACCAATTTATGACAGCAACAATAGTAGCATATTGCCGACTACCCCTTTCTTACTATTTCTCTCTCGAATTTTGCTTGTAACAATTCAGAAGAAAAAGAGAAAGGTAACTTTTTTAAAGAAAATGAGAGCAACTGAAATGGAGGAAAATGAGAGCAACTGAAAGGGAGAAAAATGAGTCTGGTGACTGAGAGGAAGAAAGAAGGTGATTTTCCAACCGATTGGCTGGAGAAGAGGAAGTTGTCATGGAACAAAATCAACCAACATTCTCCCTCTATCTTTTCCTTCTTTTTCCCTCCTTTGGTTCTCTCTTTCCTTTTTCTTTCTTTATTTTCCTCATTTTTTTCTATTATTATTATTATTATAAATTATATATTTATTGTTATTATTATTACCTTTAAAAATAATTGAACAATTATTATATAATTTATAAATGGAGCTATATGTCAAAAGTTCTAATTCGATAGATTATCTGGACCACTTTCGCATCCTATTTGACTTTTAGAATCTAAAGTATACCACATTATACCTCTATTTTCTTTTAACTTTAAAGGGAGATATATGAATTTGGTTTTACAGGATGGGACTGAATTCTATTTGGACTTTTAAAGAATTAACTGACCAATTTCTATCACACTTCACCTCTAGTTGGAGGGAAAAAAAGTAACCCTAACAATTAGTCTAGATTAGATAGACTCCTAGTGAAAGCCTGAAGCAATTCTGGCATGATTCAATTCTGAGGCCATGGGCATATCAAAACTCATCGATGAAGTAAAGTTGAATGCCAATATAATAACTATTCAACCAGATGACTTCTTTAATTCACCGGTTCAATAGATTCAATGATATTCTTAGAGGCAAAAGCCATCACTATGGCCTTCGTCATGATAGAGGACGCAAATGATTCCAAAATCTGAGAAAGCATAAACTATAAATAGCATTTAGGATATACTGGAGGTTAAAAAAGGAGAAACAGTAGCAACCAACCCGCTTGAGATTATTATAAACAACAAAGAAGCGAGTTAGGTGTTCATCAAGAATTTAAGCCATTATGTCTCGGGTCCCTCACTGATACCTAGACAAAAGTTTTAATGTAGATTAAAGAAAATTGAAGTAACCCAAGTTAGTCTAGAACTCGGAATGAAGAGGTTAGTCGAAATACTTTCTTTATTTTCTAGACACAATATCAAGGATTGTTAGATATTTTCAAAGAAGATTCAGGCCCAAATCTAAAAGGAATACTTCAAAAAATATGTATAGAATTCTAAGGTAGTTCTAGACAAAGGTAAGGGTGAAAAATAGCTACCCAAGGAACCATGCAACTGAGTAGTGGCAAGGGTCATCAGCATAGTTTCTAATAGACCTACTAGCACAGCAATTCAAGATGATCCAGACAAAGCTTCCTCCGGCAACATAAAAAAAATAGGAATAGAGAAAAATATTATTAGTTTTAGAGATGACAATATAACATATGTAATCACATCCATTCTTACCCTCTTATTAGAATCACTCTTATTTCAGATGAAGTCCAATGCTATTAATTAAATAAATCTTTATTGATAATAAAAGTTCAAGAAATATTTTTTATTTTGACGTATTTATTAAACTAGGACTAAAATGCTAAAATGTAATAAAGTGGACCCATTGGACAAACCACTGTATAGACAGATCATACACCTAAAAGTTATAATGCAGACATATCCTAAGATGACCTTTCATCGTCTGACTTCTTTGGTAGTAGATGTCCCTTTGGTCTATGAAGGCACACTAAGCCTACCATGCCTAATGACATTCAAAGTGGTCACCTCCATTCTATATTTGAAAATAAAGTTCTTAGCTAAATATAGTGTAAGAAAAGTTGAAGGAGATCAGAATACCAGAACAAGTTGTTACTTAAAGCAGATTAATGGTTCAACTCCTTCATAACCAATAGAATATTTACCAAGCCATTTTAGAAATAACTTTAAGTGTTGTTCTACTAAGGAAAGAATCAGGAATACAGCGACCAATGTATATATCAGCAAAATCTTAGCCAACTTAAAGACTTTATATAGCCAAATGAAGAAGACTACTTTAATATTAATTTTTGTTGTAAGAAAACTTAGACTATATTTCTAGGCCTATAAGATTGTGGTCATAATAGATAAACCCCCTTAAACAAGTCTATAGATGTTAGAGATATCTGAATTCTTGATCATATGTTTAGTTGAGTTATGCAAGTTTGACAAAGAGTTTCGGATCAGACCTTCATAAAGGGTTAATACTTTGTAGGTTTTATTGTTAAAATAATGAACCCAGTCTTGGGCTAGTCCATAGAAGAGTACTTGGGGAATGCACTCGACACATCACCACACATGTGGAACCTCCATGTAGATAGAGTCTCTTTTTTAATGCGTAGTAGAGTTGGAATAATTATGACATCACCCAAAGTGATCAAGTCTAAATACTAAATCACATTTAAGTTCTCAGGAACTAACAATGTGGCTGAGTTTGAAACTTTGCTAACCTATCAAAAGTTGGCCAATGAATATTTCATCAAGCATCAGCTATAATAGTTATTCTGAGTTGGTAATCAATTAAGTATTAGCTAAATCGAAGCCACCAATCTAGAATGTGCCCAATATTGCTATAGGGCTCAAGCCCTTTTGTCTTTTTTTGATAGGTTCAAGATCTTCCAAACCCTAGACAAAATAACTAGAAATATGATTATCTTTCTAAGATTGCAAAATCAAGCTGCCTAGAGTAATATAAATGGAATATATAAGAGATCGTCTAAATACCTAATATTGAGGAGTAAGATAAGAATTCCTAAGAATAGGATGAGGAAACTTAGATAAGCTCTTTTGTGAAATTCCTTCAAGATGAAATACTATTGAGAGATTTGACAGAGGCTAAGTGGTTAGCAAAAATTATAGGCTCGTATACAATTGTGGATGGATCGCTGTACATATTCGATTCCTTATATACACTACTTGACCCCAACCAAACCTAACTATGCCCTAAGAGAGGTGTGTCTTGACATATGTGGGGCACATGTGGAAGAAAAAAATTTAGCCTTCAAAATTATGAGACAAGACTATTACTCGACAACAATGTAAAGGGATGCTTGGAGTTTATTAAATAAGTATGACATTTGTTAGATTCATGGCATAGCTCACAAGCGATCCTACATGTAACTCTAAGCCCCATAGCCCCCTTGGTCATTTGCGTACTAGGGGCAAGACAAATTAGGTTTCTATCCTTTAGTTGCTAGTCAAAGAAAATTTATTATTATCATGGCTGACTATTTCACAAAGTGGATAGAAATCTCTCCTCTAATTAAAATTATAGGACAAATGTTACAGAATTTGTGTGCCAAAGTATTATATTTATTTGGGATACTGAAGATCATAGTCACTAACAATGAATATCAATTGTTGGACAAAATGTTCAAGAAATACAGTAGAGGCCTTGAAGTTTGATTGGTTTACACATCAATCTCATACCCACAGACAAATTGGTAAGTACAGGTGGCCACCAAGATATTATCAATAGTTTGAATACCAAGCTAGATAAGGCCAGAATTGCTTTAATAGATGAACTCCCATCAATGCTTTGGGCTTATCGAACAATTCTAAGAGAACCAATTTGGGAGACACCTTTCAACTTATACTATGGAACAATAAGTGATTATAGTGGAAATAGTTTTTCCAAGCTATTGGGTCAACACTTTTACTCCAAATCAAAATTGCTAGATTCTCAAATAGAATTTAAATCTATTTAAAGAAGCCAAAGAAGTGACTCATATCCGAGCAGTACCTTACGAATAAAGGGTCGCTCAATATTATAATAAGAACGTAAAGGTGCAAATGTTTGAAATTAGCAACTTAGAGTTAAGGAACATCAAAGCCTCTAGAAAACTTGCACAATAAAATAAATTATTCCTAATTTGGAAAGGGCCATATTTAGTATCTGTAATACTCAAAAACGGATAGTACAATTAATGTACTCAGGTCGAAAAGTTTGTCCTATACACTTGGAATGCCCTTTATGTCAAAAAGTACTGATAGGAGCTATTAGGTACCCCCTTCCCCTTACACTAGTATACTTTAATGATGTAAATATGTTAAATATTTTTTAATAAAAATACCTTTTCGTCCAAGTTTTTATGCATGCATGTACTTATAAATTGTCACAAGTATACTAATTTCGCATTGACTTACCATGAGTCAGTCAATTAATTTTAATACCCTATCTATTAAAATGTACAGACACAAGTAGATAATCATGGTGTAGGATCAAGGAAACCGTACAACCGTAAGTATGGACACACACCCAAAATACAATAAGATTCGAGGGTTTGAAACCAAAGTATTCAATATCTTTTTGAGAGGTCAACTATCAAGCAATTTGAGGTCCTCCGAGACTCAACTATCAACATAGTCACTTGGCTAACTAATCATTAGAGACGTTATATGTGTGTAAGTGACAATGAACTCCTTTGTGGGACTTACAAGATTAGTCATATTGTCAAGGGTCAAGGTTTTCTCATACTAGTAATGATAGTCTAATGACTTAGTTGAAAATTAATTCAACCATCACATAATTAGTAAATTAGAGTTCATATACTTAGGGGTTAGATACCATAATCTTCATTAATATATGATACTTGATTTTTGTAACATAGCAATTTGTGCAAGGAGCAAAACTTACATCATCCACTTACAAAACTATGAAACTGAATTATAAGTTAAGTGATGGGGAATTTTACATCGTAACCCACAACTGACACACCAGAGGTAGAGACCTGAGGATCTACTTGAGCATCAAAATCTTTAACTTCTAAGACTAAAATGACTCTAGGATTTCTCACATCCAAGCAGCTAAAAAGGAAATCAGAAACTACCAGAGAAGTTATTCTCTTACAAAGATTGATATTCTCATTAAACAGGACATCTAACAAATGACCAAGATCCTCTAGTTGAACACTACTCCTTAGTGTCTCCTCAATCTTTATGCAGTTTGAGAATTGTCTCTCAGCAATGTGCTTAGTTACAGAAATGCATCGATCTACTTCAATTGCCCTATGTGCGAAAGAATTGGCCCTTTCCTCTTTAGTAGGAACTTTATCTTTAAGAAAATTATTTTTAATTTTCTTAGCTTGTTTCTTCTTATCTATTCTGCTAATTCTTTCACCGAGTAGATTAATTTATCCTCAAGACTCAACACCCCAACATTGGCTATCATTGCTTTACATTCGAAGGCCTTGACTACAACTAGATTAATAATGATCTCAACAAGCGTGCAACTTTTCAATCATAAAAAAGGAGATAGGGCTTGATCAAATTTATTAGCTCCAAGGATTGCAAAAGTACGTGTTAGCAATAATAAGGAAATCAGTAATAGATTAAAGAAAAGAACTAAGATATATCTCCCAGGTAGGAAATCCTTCCCTGTAATGGAGTCAGACATAGAGCTAGCAACACTAATGTTTGGAGAGGATGAAGGTTTCCATCAAAGGAGTGGCAAGATTGGATGAAATAATGGGACATCAAAGCCTGGAGCTTCCCTTAAATTTTTTAGCCTCCTTTCTACTCGAAGAAAGGGATACCAATCGAATGATAGTATCCCTTATAGTAAAGGTGTCACCCATATCATCTTGTAGTTCTAATGAGGTGATATGAGTAGTTTGTGTTTCCACTACTAGTTCAACTGAGTAAGGAGAGTTGGAAATGATGGAAAACCCATACTCAACAATAATTGGAGTAGTAATGGCCAATACTCTCCTACCAATGGCATGGTGCAAAGGATCATGCTCCTCATCTAACAAAATAATCGGGATCCTCTCATTATCATACAAAACAAGTGTCCTTTCCAAGGACCTCAAAGGAGAAGAGGTAAGACTGAAGTTGAATACTATACATCCTCATCGCTCTTATCTTGGCTCTCACTTCAACCACATACTTAGTAAAAACAACATTGACCTCCCTTGGTACTTCATCTGAAATAGAAGTAGCCGATGAAGTTACCAAACAATTGTTGGGCTAGCCAACAATATGGTGAACCTTAGGGAGTGTCCTTAATATGATATCCCTCCCCCTTTTTAAGGGGCGAGGAGGTAAATCAGTAATAATATCACCCTCAATAGCAATCTATTACTTCCAAAGAAGTGGGGGTAAGAATACTGTCATTATTATGCAACTCAACTGCAAGTTCTTTCACGAGATTTGTGTGAGGCTTGGTACAAAAAAGTCTAGTTTGACTAACCGAACCAGGATAAGATTGATTTACATCATTTTAATTGTTTGACAAAATTCAGTTGCTCAAGACTTTGATAAAGAATAACTAACATCTTAAATTCCTCAAATAGTTAGGATTTGTTTTACTTATTTTAAAACTCTTTCTAGGGGTTAAAGAAATTCAATCATTTTTCTATTTAAAACAAAAAAAATGGCTTTAATTATCTTAGCATTTAGTCTAAGCTCATGGCATTAAAAAAAGATACACAAGGCAACCAAGTGTCAGATGGAATTTGGATAAAGCCATGCGATGGGAATCTCCAAGGCCTCATAATCTCCACAAATTCCCTAGATATAGAGATGCAAAGTCTATCTTTCAAATGGGTTTCATAAATTCAAATGAAAGCGTAATGGGGAGAACATACTCTCTCATCTAGTGAAGATACAACAAATAAAATAGCAGTCGAAATATCAAAATTATTATAGAAATCTAGTATATCAAATAGTGACAAATAGGAGGAAATATTAGATATATTCTAAAGAGTTCCTCTTGGAGACATTGTTGAGAGCAAGAAATATCTTAGCATTCAATCTAAGCTTATAGAGTTGAAAAACGACGCACAAAGTAACCAAGTATCGGATGACTTTTAGATGGAGCTGTGTAATAGGAATCTCTAAGGCCTTCATAATCTCGATAAATTCCCTAGATATAGGAACGCAAAATCCGTCCTTTAAATGGACTTCATTAATTGAAATGGAGCCATAACAAGTAGAACACTTCTTCTCATCTGGTGAAGGTACAATGACTAAAATAATAGTTAGAATATCAAAATTGTCATATATATCTTATATATTATATAGTGATAGACAAGAGGCAATATTAGATATATTCTGAAGAATTCTTCATGAAACTATTGTTGATAGCAAGAAATGAAATTTTTAGACTCGGAAGGCTTTAGGTTTGTAAAATTTTGTTTCAAAAAGGAAAGAAGTAGGAAGAAGACTTGACTCAGAATTTGATAGCAACAAAGGAAGCACTAGAATTGAAAAAAATGTCTAAGTTTCAAAATGATGTGTTTTTTTTTTATTTTTAAAATGCTAATCCAACCTATACGTCTTTTTCCTTAAACCTCTCAAAGTAAAACACATTTTCTACTCCATTTAAAGTAATCAAAGCATTGTATAATGATAACCGACAAAAATAGAATTCCTAACGATATGACATGTATCTCAAAGAAAAGGACGTCATCTGATGCATTATTAAATGTATCATCAATTGGTCATCTCAGTTATACGAATCATCATAAAATTGATATCATTTAAATTGCCATTTGTCTAGCTAGTTAAATGCAACAAGATGAAAATCCAATTGGTCTCAGGAGATAAATAAGCTAATCTCCTAAAATTACAGTTTGGTTTACTTAATGGCTTCGATTTGTTAGATAGTTAAGTTGTCAAATTTTATTGAAAACAAAAGTTAGTTGTTGGGCTACTACTTTGTGTACTCTTAAGCCTCAAGGCCAAAAATTGAGAAATTTTTAATCAGTTTTGTCAATCAATTAGAAACCTCAAGAAGTTGATGCCAAAACTATAATAGTTAGCCTAGGAGTTCTGTTGTTAGGCTATGACTGTACACTCCCATGTAGATGTTACACAATTTCAAATAAAAAAGGAACATATTAAAGAATATATTTTGAATACGAAAAACAAAAAGTATTTAACTTTTTATTTATTCTTCGTAACAATCATGTACAATGTACATATTAGAAAGAAAACACTAAGCCAATTGGCTTGAGGAAAAATCAGGATATCAGGATAATAAATTTTATTAATAGTGGAAAAAGATTCATGATGCCTCACTTTAACGACTACACATCCAAATGGAGAGAGAAAGGGTAATACCTAGTTAGATGACTCCTATAAAATGACAATTGGTAACCAAATGCCAGAAAGGGATAAATTCTGACCCATATGTTAGTCCCATAAAAGAAGGATGCATGAGCTAAGATGTACCTAGAGGTATAAAATTCACCTGGAGATCACTTATGCAGAAAATTGATCTAGTTAAGGATGTTGTGTAAAAGAAGAAAATTAAGATGACTTCACCTCTAAAAGAAAAAAACAAAGATGAGTTTTACAATAATACTCAACAAAATACCATAGCATTAAGATCATATTTCTTTTATCTAAAGAAAAGATCAGCCAAGTAAGAATAGGACGGAAGTATTAAATCAAACCCATTAGCTACTAAGACATGAAAACCAAATGAAGAAGATAGAATTAGAGATATGCGCCTTTTATAGAAAAAAAATGAGCAGAAAATTAAGTTTTCTCAAGTAAAAGTATGTAGTCAGCAGTTCAGAAATCTCTATTAAACCACAGGATGGCCAAATTTGATTGACATAACTAATTAGCATTGATTAATTATCAAATTTAGGTCCCTTGGGAAGAGTGCTTGAACAGTGCAAAGATAGGCTAATTTGATCATGATTTTAGGCATCCTTATAGTTTAAATCAGACCTTCGAGTACTGCATGCTAGTGTTGGTATAGTATCAATTGGCTAGTTCGATTAATTAACACAACAAGCTCTTGAATAATAAGCTTAGAAAGGAGAAATTATTAACCAACTTATAAAGCTCAAACTCAAAGAACACAAAGTTCAATCTTGATATATTTCTAATCAGAAGAAATCAAAGTTAGACGAGTGATCAGGTGGTAGCCAAGTGGTTATTAAGTAGGTTAAATTACATATATAAATAGTTGCATATTTGAATAATAAGTCGAATAATTAATCAAATCTAGTGGTTAACCTAATAAAGACATCTGCATACGCTGCAGTTAGCCTAGGTGAGGATCTTTGAATTAGCTAACGTTAAGTGCTTGTCACCATCAATTAAATATTTAAGTATTAATTACCTCTAATCAATCAAACAATCAGAACATATATATGATAGTTGAATTACTCAGTTTTTAACCGGCCTAATCACTCAAATTGTGGCCATTTATTTTCCTTTAGAAAACCGTTGTCAATTGATGAAATAGCTATAAATACGCTTCATTTTCTTTGAAAAATGAGACATATTTCAAAAAATAAGGACAAAGTCTATTCCTCTAATATACTTGTTCTTCCTCAAAATACAAAGCCAAGTCCTTCGTCATTCTCTCTTTCATCCTCTTGATCTCTTTTCTAAATTTTTAAAAAGTTTACTAATTTGAGTATTGGATAACATATCGGGAAATACGTCTTGAATTTTTTGAATTCTTATTTACTGTTGTAGCATGCAAAATTTGGATAAAAGGTTTAATAATACAATATGAGTTTATTCAAATTATAATTTAGATATCAGGTATGCATCAACTGTTATATCATTTAAGTGCATATTTATTCCATCCATTATTTTAAAATATTTTACTATTTTGAGCATTGGAATGATCTCCTGCTAAAATCCCCTTGAGGTCCATTTCATCTCTTGTTTCTATTTTAGTGCACAGGAAATTAATTTGGGGCCCTTGAATCACACTCGGGTATGAATTATTAGCGGTTTGGTACGAATTGTTTTTCTCTGTATGCATCATCATCCAATAATTGTTCTAGGAGTTTAGCCTTTTGGAAAGCTTGAGGTAAAGTCAATGGTCTAAGAAGTAAAACCATAGGTTTGATAAATGGCTCTAAGCCATTAAGAAAATTGGATATGAAATAATCGTCGGATAGAAAAAGGGTTTATGCCAAGCACGATTCTTCATATTGTTCTTGCTAAGTGTTTATTATCTCACGCTGCTGAACTATTTTGAGCACATCCATGATAGACTTATCACCAAATGCATGATAAACGAAATCTTCAACTTTGTACTTTTATTTGATCCCAAACGTGACAGAGAGTGAAATGATTTTCACATTTGCAAATCCAATCTGTGACAAACTCTACAGAAAGATGGAAAATCGAATTCTAGAAACAATGTAACTGAATCCCTCTGTTGGGATTCCACGGTTGAAAATTTCTCTACTTTTCTTCTTCAAAATTTTCTATATTGATCCTGTTGGAGGTCACTCCCGTATGAAAGTCCTGGAGGCCGGAGGACTTGGCTGGAGTATAAGGATCTTAATGTTCCATTAAGGTTTGCAAACTTGTGCGTTGAGTGTCCACAAACTCTGCACAGATTAAGCATAAGAAATTTCGGTCAATGACATTGACTGAAAGTTTTGGTCAGCAAAATGACCAGTCAACTTGTTGACCAACAAATCATATTTTCTGGTCAACATGATGTTAATCGGCTGAAAGCTATAGATTTGCTCAATCTTGCCAAAGGATCCAGAAGACGTCAACGGAGCGTTGACCTACTGAAAACATAAATGCTAAGCATCTATCTTTCCCAAAAGACATGCAGTTGACCTACCAAATTAGGCAGTTAGAAGACGTCATCCTAGGAAGGCGACATGTCAATTTACAGAAATATGCATGCGCCGCCTGCTGCATGACAGTGCATGCGCCCACCACTGCAGACTTTGGGAGTTGTGCACGCAACCACTGCCTGAGTTGGTGGTTGTTCATTTTGTTAAAGAAGTATATATATAGTATACTTAAGCATTGCATTTTGTATCTTGAAATAAATGAGATAGTGAAAACTGTGAAAAAAAAGAGTAGTGAGTAAAAAATAAAGTGTTAGATTCTTTATATTTATTATGCTCTGTTCTTTGGTTTTGTCTCTTAGGTTTGTGTAGCTGTGAGGTTTGTGCAACCAATTTTATATAGTGAATCATTTTATTGACTAAATGTCTTATAATTTTTTTCCTATTTATGAAAGATTTTTTACTTAAAATCTTAATATTCAAATTCTTATTTTTCCTTTCACTTCAACTGTGCGTGTGATTATGTGCATTCCGATTGACTATCCCATCTTTGCCAACAGATCCAATGTTGTTCTCTTGCCTGCTTGATTATCAGGGTACCCATATTTTTCAAACTGCCCATATTCATGGGTATAAGGGACATTAGGAAAGTTTTATCTCTTATAGACATTGAGAGACTTATTTTACGTATATTAGTTGGTTATTTTTAAACAGATAATTATAATTTAAATTATTTTTAAAAAAATTAAAAAAATATGATAAAATAAATTATTTTAAAATAATTAGAACACGATTATTAATTTAAAAATAAATAATCAAAATATAGAGAATAAACATTTTCATCATCTTGAGAAATACATATCTCAATTGTTAGAAATAAAGGCTTATTTAAACCACGAGTAAATATTTCGTAAATGATAGCAAATACAAATAATAAAGATAAGATTTTTACGTGAAAAACTCCCTATGAAACGATGGAGAAAAACCACGGGATACAGAGTTTGAAATTTTCACTAGTAAGAGTTGATCGGTTATACAAATTCTAAATCTCAATGATCAATATCAACTAGTTTTGGACAGCCCGTACAAGAAATATAAAGAGTATGAGTAGAGATAAAACCAGGCAGATATTTTACTCCGCAGCAAGAACCACGTACGTGTGGTTATCGAAAATAGAAACTTGTTTGAAAACCGGAACGAATGCTAAAATATTCCTCTCCTTCTTCTTCTTCTCTCTTTTCTCTCATTTTCTCCTCTAGAACGGCGCTCACATTAATTCACAATAACCTAAAAAATACAAACACGCGTTTTATATAATTGGCGCACGCTCGAGCGCCTCTCGAGTGCACGGCGGGCGCAAGCCCGCTTTCGAGCGTCTAACGAGCGCACAGCGAGTGGGGAAAATACTTAAATATCCGATCGAGCTCCTAGCGGGGGCACAGCGAGCGGGACACATACTGAAATATCCGCTTGAGCGCCTAGCGGGCGCACAGAGAGCGATGGCCATACTGGAATATCCGCTCGAGCATCTAGCGAGCTCAACTTGATCTTTCTTCATGCGGTGAGGATATGTACCTCCACCCATCACATCAAATGGGTATGGGCCCACACGGGAATGACCCATAACCCAACAACCTTTTCCGAACGACTATGGGGGGCCATACATCGTCATCCCGACGATAGCACAGCAAGTT
>JAOVVI020007655.1:0-14725 GCA_028571085.2 Nepenthes alata
CGTCCGTCTGTCATCGTCTTCCTCCTGGTTTCGACGCTGAGTTTTTTAATATATATATATATTTTTTAATTTTTTTATAATTTAGTATTTTAATAAAATAATTAAAAATATAAAAATTTTAAGGCTCCCTAGCTGTTAAATTAAATCCAATGGACGAAATGTGCGACATTAAGACTATGCTGCATGCCGTAGGGCGTTTGGAAATAATATGTAATGTCTTCATTTGACGATAATAAATAATCCTTCATAGTTATATAGGAATTATTTTTATTTCTCTAATAATAAAATTTTTTAAGATATTATTTATCTCCGCTCTTCGTTTTACAACCAAACTCAGTTATTTCTAAAATATATACTAGCCGATTTAAATTTTATTAGATATAATTAAAATATACGAATATTTAAAACAGATGTTGAAAAAAAAATTAAATTAGCCCCCACCTTATTTTATAATGAGCACAGTCATTGATAAAAACAAACCATTCGGCCTAGCCAATATAATTTTTTATAAATGTAATTTTTGCATTTAAGAAAATATCATATTTATAATATCATCTCATTTTTATCTAATTAAAAACATTTCATATAAAAATTATTCGTTCAATATACCCGTGTGAAATTATAATTTAAATATTATTTTTAAAAATATTTCATGTTTTTAGATAATTTTTCATTTAAATATAAAATTTTAAATAAAATTTTTTAAAAAAATGTCTACCATCAGCCCTCACCAACCCCATCATAATTTTTGGCCAGGATAACTAGCCAAACCAAATTACTTGAATTTTAACAACATATACACAGGAAATAACACATTAATTATGGTAAAATTAGGAGATTCCTCCGCTATGATACTATCAAATAATATTAACATCTCATTTATCTATCCATTTATATTAATAGATTCATATAATAATAAATAAATCGAGTTATCTAAAATGTTCATTAGATGCTTCCCAAATTTCTCCACTAATTATTAGTAATTTGCTACCAACAGGCTGCAGCAGCAGTGATTAATAACACCTACATTTCCAACTCCAAGGCATTATTTTCTCAAATAACGTGGCATTTAATATATTCATCTATTCTTATAAGAGTCTAATACTTTAAATAGATGGATATTGAATCACTGGAGGATGTCTTTTTAACACCACCTCTACACTAATCTATGGGGAAAGACAACTAAGTTTCTTGCCCATATGGTCAGTGAATTTGTTTAATTCTGATACAAAGCATAGCAAAACTTCTAGAAAGGAAAAAAAACAAAAACAAAGCTCAGATGTTAAACAGCCTTAAGCTTATTGATCTCTCTTTCACCTATCGACTGAAGGTAAGGTAGAACGAGTAAGTTGTCGAGCACAAAATCGACGGTTGAGGGGATAGACATAATGGGGGCCAGAAATATGTACGTACCAGATTCAAGCTACATTCATGGTCATCGGAGATAGACAGTTAACCTTCAAGCCATGTTTACTAGAATGCAGGAGGAGCTGATACTGACTAAAACCGGTTCTTCATAAATGACGCTAAAAGGAATTAGGCAGCAGATCTCTTTCTTTTCCTCAATGTTCTACTATTTTGAGCTTCTGAAGTTTTTGATGAGCAGTTAAAATCAGCTTGTTTCACAGGTGTGATCAAAGCTTGGACAATTGTTCGGTGGTCCAGGTCCTTTTCGGCCATTTGAGATTGTGGAGAGACAGACTTCTGCCCATTTCTTCCATCAGTATCTGATTTACTCTTCTTCGAGCCAACACGGACAGATTTCACATTAGTTTCATAGTTCAATGATCCTGAATCCGTTCTATGTTGGCCTTTGGGGCCTTTGGAAGCACCTCTGGCTGGAACTGCTTTGGAATGAGATGGATGGTTGAAGCTCCAACGGGCGTTGTCAAACCATTTGCTGACCTGTACAAGTGAAAAATCTGGGGAAGAGGACCAAGGAATCCTAGTTCGCAACTACAACTTGGGAAATAGGTTTTATCCCACCAAATCCTACCCATTCATCCGAACTTCTTTTAATATATCTATCATATTTATAAAATTTGGAACAATATTTATAAAAGAAAAAGTTGGGAAATGTATTTTTCCACCTTAGGAAGTTAGATTCAACATAAAACTAATAGCCTAAAATTAAGGTATAATAAAATGTATTTTTTAACTTTGCCTTTTAAAGATGTTTTAAATTTAATGAATTTAAGGAATATAAGCTTAATTGAAGAAAAAAAAAAGGATGAATAGGTGGGACAAAAAGGTGTGATATGCAGCAATTACTCCTGAAACTTTATTTTTTGGGGGTAGAGGAGGCAGTTTACCTGCCAAAGTGTGAGTTCAAGCTCCTCAGCCAACTTTTCTTTTGTGAGATGGTCAGGATACTGATCCTCTTTGAAGGATGCGTGCAGTCTCTGCGAACATATATAGAATATATCGTTCAGCTAAAAACAACCCCTTGATGCTCCTCTACTCAGTAATACACACTTATAACAGTTCCACAAAAGAGTTGGCTTCAGACTCTACTTTCTTTTAACAATGGAGTTTTGACACAATGGTAAAGTTATAACCACGTGACCAAATTGTCGCGCATTCACATTGTAAAAAGGGCTTATTTAATAATGCAAGGCCATGAACAATAGACCCAAAAGTAGTCTCACTTTTTCATAGAGCCTGCGATAGCAGGAGCATCATGCACTGTGCTGTCTGCATTTTGCTCTTATATTTTTGCTGATGAAAGACCTTTGTTTGTGGGTAGCGGGGCAAGAGTTGCATCAGAACACAAGGTAATAATAAACAGTTGCTACCAGATTTATCACTCAAAAGTCCAAACATCACCTTTCGGATTGTAGAAACACTACTAGCATCTAGGAAGATGCTTACATAGAATGCAGCAACATTCTGATCCCTACAACAATTCCCATCTTATAGCATTCATATAAAATTTTCCACTCAGATTTTAAGGTATTGAACATCTATAACTTTCCTGTTGCATTTCTCGTAGTTAACCAATCTGTCTTTACCTTTGTGCCATATCTCCATTTTTGGAATTATCCATCCAATGTAACAAATGCTCTTGTTTTTCTGAAACTGTTATTATAAATTTTGACTGGTCCATTATCTATACCAAAATTGCACTTTCTTAAGCACTCTACTCCTTATCTTGAGCCAATTTAGATCCTAAACTGTTTCTTGATAGTTTCACCACTTATTCCACTTTAATTTTATCTATTAAAACAACATCTGCAAACAATATACATCGAGGCACCTTGTCTAGAATATGGCTCATGAGTTCATCTACACCGTGTAAAGACTCAGCCATAGCCATATCATCATATCGTAATTGGAAACTTAAGCTTAAGATTTAATCATCCACACGGAGTTAGTCTACATATTCTCTATACCATGTATCAAAAAGAACATTAAAAAGGTCACTCGTATAATTGGGGCTCGTATATGAAAGATGGCATTCGGACTTGTAATGTAAATAAGGGGTATAACTCATTGTATGGGCAGGCCAGATATTGCAATTATAGGAGTGGTAATAAATAGCTCAAGTCAGTGTTTCCTTCCTAACTGGCTTTTTATTATTATTTCCCTGATGGAACATAAATATCCCTAATAAAAGTGCCCTTCTCAACAGTCAGTTGGGAAAGTGTGTTATCCGACTGTGATTTGAATGGGCCCTGCTTCACTAATGCTCAAACATGATGGAACATGCGAAATCATAAAAAACTTTATATTCCATTGTTAATCAGCTCAAGGGCTAAAAATCAACAGCAGGCAGCACAATACCTGAGTCACTGCTTCGCCAAGTTTCCTATAGGGCAGCCTCTTCACATTCTTACCCCTAGAGGTTCGTTCAGGAGGGCCTCTAGTCAAATGATCATATGAATCTTTTGAACCCTCTTTGTGGCTTCGACTAGTTTTTCTTCGAGGTGTATGCCCAGTCTGCTTAACCGTATTATTTGTTCCGTCAACAGTGAGTGGAGCATAACCATTGGAAGACACTGAAGCAGCTTCTCTGTTTGGATTCTTTCTGTTCCTTGGTGTGACCACAGCCATCCACTCTTCATCAGCACTTGAATCAGAAGAATCATTTCCATATGTTTCCTTCACAGATAAAATCATGATAAAATAGACAAAGTCAGAGCATAATTTACTTCTAGGAAAAAGAAAGGCAGAACTTCAGGAGAACTCCAAACTTACATGGATTTTCAAATAACTACACAATCCCAATCTGAAGCAAAAATTTTGGCCAAAAAAGCTGGTAAGACCCTACCTTAGATCACACTCGTTGATACAAATATCAGTCAATATTGTAAATATGGGCCAATATATATGGTATCAAGGCTTCCCAATGTATAAATTTTGAATCTCATTGTGTCACAGTTTTGCACAATTGCAACCCTAACCTTGCAGGCCTTCCTATCATCTTCCACAACTTTTTAAATTATGCCAACATTTCTTTTACAATTCAATCGTTACAGTATTCTCTAGTGCTACCTTGCACAAGTGAAATATGAGCACACATGTATTTGCAACTGACATAGTTACTTGAGTGAAGTCATCAATTTTAATAGTCAATGGATGAAAATATTGTTATTAGTATCGGTCGTAGCCAAATCGGTATCAGACATATCAAACAATACATATTAGTATCGGATATATAGGAAGAAAAATAATTCTTAAAAATTATAAACTGATAGGACCATATCGGCCAATATACTAACCAAATATTGGATATATCGGCTGATATTTTAAATATCACTTGATATATAGTGATATATTATCGATACGGTAACATATTATAATATTATAGTGGTATAGAAAAATACCGGTATCATGGCCGTTTGATACCATACATATCAACAGATATTTGTATCACCCCAATTATAAGCCACCTAAATTTTGAAAAATGTAGTAGTTACCATCCACCTCTTTATCCTTAGTTATTTAACACCCACATATTTTGAAATACATCTTCTCACAGCCTGCTGATTACAAATTTCACTAGCATGTAGGAACAGCAATGATAATATAACAAACTGACACTCACATCATACAGCTTCTTGTAGTCCAACCGTTCCACATGTCTGCTACCGCTGTGAGGGAGCGACTCATTAGATTCTTCATCTGGTTCAGTAAAAGATGGTGGTTCTCCATCGTTCCTTGATTTTCCATTATCATTGAAATAGACATCTAAGTCCTCAGAGGCTGAAGTAAAATCTGAACTTGAACTTGGCTGGTTTACCAGTTCATCAGCATCTGGGGCTTCAGGGTCATAATCATCCTCTGAATCATCAGAAGGGAGCCCGAGATACTGACCATCGCTGCAGAAATCCCCAAGATCCTCTGATGCAGAAGAAAAATCAGATTCATCAGAGGTTGATGCACTCTCACCCCTATCATCATCATCATCTTTTGCTCCATCGGGATCATAATCGTTGTCCTCAGAATCGTCTGATGGAAGTCCAAAGCTATTATCCTGCCCATTCCCAGCAGCAGCTTCCTCAGGGAAAACCTTCTACAGGTACGTAGGAAGATTATTAGAAAAACAAATCAAAATAAAAATACAAACAGATAAAAAAACAATAATCAAGAGTCATGAAATTGACCTCCCAGCTGTCACTGATGGAAAGTTTTGTTCCTTCAGAATCATTAAGCAAGTCAATGCAATCAACTTTGCAATCACATGCTGGGCACAACCAACCCTCTTCACCAGGTGGAACTGAAGCAGAAGGCATCAAAAGCATGGGCAAAGATGTTTAAAACATCAATCAGAAACTAAATAGCCGAGAAGAAGTATCATATAGTGATATGGGTTTACTTTCTTCTGTTCGCAGTGGTGGATACAAACAAAGCTGGTGGAATCCACGGTCACAAGCACCATCACAGAGTATAATATCATTATTAGCAGACACATCTTTGGACCCACATTTGGCACAAAATATCTGCAGAGAAAAATTACATGTTCAAGAAGTATGACTTCATACTGCACACCTCACAGGGATATAAATTCATCCTCAAAGGGGAAAAGGGATTGAAAAGAATGAAGAGAGGCTATTATTATAAGGATTCTCCTACATCATCAGTGTCAATCAGTCCTTCAGAATCAAATAATGAATCTGGAAACCTCCCTTCAGCACAAATTTCATCAAGGCGTTGAAAGAAAGCTCTAATTTTCAATTTAGAATGCCTTATATCAGCTTTGGCACGTTCAAGCTCTTTCTCTGGCCTTAACTTATCTAGGCTGCAATGTTATGGAAAACAGTTAGACAAACAATCACAAGCAAATGATAGAAATGACAAAGCACAAAATTTAAGCAGCTGACATTAATATACTCAAGCACCACAAATGGAGGTGAGGCACTTGGGAATATTACCTAGATTCTGAAAAGGTGGGGGGGAGGGGGGGAACTACTAAACAGACCAATACATAGTACCGACTACTGAGCAAACCCAATGAGTGATGTCTATTCTATATGACATGCAGAAAACCTCTAAAAGTTTGATAGTTTGGCAGACTTTGGAAATGATATCTATCAGGTGCATAATGAAGCAAAGGTTGTTCACTCAATGTCATAGCAGTAAGTCAATAAAAAACCAAGAAGGAAAATTCTACTGGCTGTCAAGCATGGAACAATTTCAGGGAATCAAATAGATAACATATAGGAGTTACTCGGAATAGAGGCAAATGACAGTATCACACTTCAAAAGTATCATCCAGTAATGCCATTGTAGTTCAAAGAAATTTCAGCCTGTTTATGAGGAATTCACAGAGGAAATGGACATACAGACCATATCCTTTGAAAGCATTAGAACTACATCACAATTTCTGCAGCAAGGTAATTATCAGACAAGAACATAGCATAAATGATTAACAAATAAGCCATTATTTTAATGATGCCCAATGTCAAATACTGCAAAAGAATGCTTGAGTTGCCAACAAAAGATGGAAGTACTATTTTGTGTGATTGATATGTCAGTAAAACAATTATCAACAACAAAACAGGAATTGCCAAATGACATAACTGAAAAAGTATGTAACACCATCTTATCAGTAGGAATCAAATATTTCTTCAAAAAGGAGAAGGGTCAAGTTCTTAAAAATGATAGTCCAAGTTATTATTATGTCAGTCTCTCAGAAATTAAAGAGGCACTAGTAGGCGACACACTGCAAATACATCAGCAAGCTATACCATGCTGAGCAATCACAGCAAATAAACAACCTAGGATAAAGATTTCCTAATGCAGGATGCAAACCTTTGTCCCCTCCAGCCTTCACTAGAATAAGCATCTATCAGATTTTGTTCATACTGCATCCTATGCAGTATATATCTAAGATGTTTTCTCATACTTGAGAATCCATCATCTGGTTTTTCCTTCATTTGCTTACTTTTTCTTCCTTTTCTTCCTCTTCTTTCCCCATTGTCGCTAACATTTTTCATGTTACTACTTAGCTCAGAGATGGCAGACTTCTCTTCAGGTTTGGACTGGGAGACACTTCTGCTACCTGCTGAAGATCTCAACATATATTTCTTATTGACTAATGTTGCTGAAGTTTTTCTATGCCATCTAGAACTCTTTTTACCATCTTTGGATAAAGATCCAGATACAACTTGAGTAGATGTCTGCACATCTTTGGAAGTTGGTCTGAGTTGTTCGCTGAGACAGTCCTTGGCAACAGATCCAGGAGCAGGTTCCAACTGCTCACTGCTAAAACAATCCTTTGAAACCTCTTCATGAGTTGGTTCCAACAGTTCCACAATAGATTTCTTTGCCGCATCGTCAAGAGATGGCCCTGGTTGTTCAATCTTGACACAGTTATGCACCAAAATGCACCCCCCCACTGGATTTCTTTGTGCACCTTCAGTGCCAGTGATTTGTTTCTGCTCTGATTGTTCACCATGTAGACTTCCATAAACAAGATTACCTAATTGTTCTGATGCATTCTGTTTGAAGCTTGAAATATTTCCAAATTGTTTCGCAGCAACAAAGTCTGAATCCACATTGCTGCCCTCGATTCTCTCATTGAGCACACTGTGCAAGCTCTGACGTCCAAACTCACAGGGATGTTCCACTGTAGCCTTTTTACGACTTGTAAGTTCTTTCCATTGTTGCGCACCAATGTAATCAGATGCCATAACACCAGATTCTGCTGGTTCACACTGTACATCCCTATAACCACTCAAAAGTTTTCCTTCTAATGTCTCACTATGCATGCTGTGACAATCCAAGCAATGTGGTGTTTCTGATGTAGTTTTATTTGGGCTCAAGCTTCTACCTGAGTTTTCATCTGATTTGTTGTGTAAACCAAGCTCATCTTCTTGTTCACCTACAATTTGACTAGGACTCCAGCTTCCATACAGCTGTTCAGCAGTAGTGCATTTTGATAATGCAGTGATAGCATCTGCTAATTCACCTTTCCCACTAGCAGACCTGACCAAATCTTTTAGCTGTGATGATTCATGAGTCTCACTATTATTATCGTGCATATGCAATCGTTCTCCAGCAGATTTCAGAAGGCCCAAACTTTCTCCACATGGTTCAGTATTTGAGATTGCAGTACCATCTACTACAGTTATCCCTAGTTCATTTTCAGGATCAAAATGATGTTTGTCACCAAATGGGTTACGGTAAACACTTTCATAACAACAATTATACAACTGTTCAGCTCCTGCAAAAGTACTGTCAACATTCTCATTTACTCCAGCCAATTTTGCTGGGGAAATATCAACATGCTTAGCCTCATTCATATCAGACACTAACAATAATTATCAGAAAATTTAATATCCTGCTTTCTTGTGGTTGACCGCCAAATAGATATCGGAATTCCCAATAGACCTCTGAATCTGGCAAAAGAATCTGTAGAACACCTGTAGACATTTCCACATTAAACACAATCCAACTCCTCGTATAAATTAAACATACAGAGTTATTGTTAAAGTAACCAACAAATTAAGCATAAAAGGGAGAAAACCATCTTATACAAGCCATTAGATGCAAATAATTTTTTTCAAAACCAAAAACAATGATGCCTCAAAGTCTCACTAGATGGGGTCCTATATGAATCTTTTTACCCCACACAGCTTAGTGTAACATCATTCAAGAGTAAGTACAATTTCATATTATTTTTATCATCGCACTCCATGTTTATCATAGCCTACATCTCCCTTTCTTTTGGCCTTTAACTTCAACCAAATCACCTTTCTGATGGGCAATTCATTTGGCCTGCATTATAATCAGTTAAACCACCTTAATCACCCTTCCATCATTTTTTCTTCTATAGGCATGAATTTCAGAGGGTTATTAATAATATTCATTCATTCTCTTATCTTTCCAAGTGACCCTACTCTTTAATTTAATATGAACCCGACCCGAAGAAGTGGATGTGTTGCAGCTTCGCGAGGGAGTGGGCTATGAGGCCCGCGGTGGGCTCATGGAGAGAGTAGGACTGCATCTCAGCAGGAATAAGAGATTATTTAGTCATTCAGCTATTTCTTTTATTAATTCATTAAGGGTAATTTGGTAGTTTTCCTAACAATAAAAGTAATATAGTCATTAGATGTTATTAGGGTTTGGGGGGCTATATAAGTTTTGGTCAAAGTCATAAGGGAGGCATTCATGCATTGATTTTTGTTGGCTTTTGAGCTTGGACCTGTTTCAGTAAATTCTTCAGCTCTTCCAAGATTTTCTTATGCAGATTGTTTCGGGCTGATTAATAGTCTGTCTGCCATTCTTATTCATAGGTTGCTTCGTCTCTTCCTAGATTTCAGTGTAGGATTGCTTGGGATGATTTAGAAGCAAGTCCATGACTCAACTTCAGAGGTTCAATTATCCATTCTATGTATTGATTTGATTATTGATTCATCTATTCCTTTTATTGTATAACCTCAAATCCAACAAGCTAGCTTTTCTCCCAAACTTGCTCTACATCTATCAAAATATGACTGCAAAGAACATACACCGATAAATCTCATTTTGAACATGCCTCTAAGTTCGTCTATAACTAAAGCAAATAGAAAGAGACTCCAAGTAGATCCTTAATGTACTCCTATCATAATAGGAAAATCTTTTGCATTTCTTCATACATTTCTTGAACTAGTAATTACTCCCTCATTAGTATCCATGCATATTTTTACCAACTCCTTTTTTTTCTAACATCCACTGTAAGACTTCAATGAGCACTACATCTCAAGCCTTTTCTAGATCAATGACAACCATGTGTAAATTTTTTTCTTTTTCCTAAATTTCTCCATTGCTCTTCTCAAAAGATATATAGCTTTAGTAATTGAGCATCCTAGCAAAACCAAATTGATTTTCAAACATGTTTATCTCCTGTCTCAAAATCTGTTCAATTACCCCTTCTCAATGAATCAATAATTTAATACCTCAATAATTTGTACAATTATGAATATATTTTTATAGATAACCATTAAATTGTTTCTCTTCCACTCATCTAACATTCTTTTAGTATTTAAAAGCATATTAAAAAAATCAGTTAATCAAATCTGCCCCACACTTTCCAAAAATTTACAAACTTGAATAGCTACTACATCTAATCCTTCGAATCCTTTTAAGTACATAATTGATTTCTAGAATTCCAACCTTACAATCATATTTTTTATTCATCCTCTCCTGGCAAAGTTCTAGATTTAGGCCTTCTATTTCATTTTTTGGTGTATAGATTATTGATGAAACTCTGGCATCTTGCCTTTAGGTCCTCTTTTCTTTTCAATATATGTTATCTTCATATTATATACATATCTAATACAGCTTAGGTCATTTCTCCTTTCTCTTGCCCTAGCTAATGTGCAGGTCTTTTCTCACTCTTTAGATCCTAACCTAACATACAACTTGTCATTAGCTCTAGCCTTAGTTTCGCTTACCACTTAATTTGCTAAAATTTTTGTCAAACTTCTATTTTTTTGAAATTTTCAATATTCCCTACTAAAGTTTCCAAGTCTCATCATGGCACTTCCTTTTCATCTTTACTACCTTTTAAAAATCTTTACTCGACCTACAACCTTTTTGATGCAGGGAAGGGGAAGGAGCAGAGAAGAAGAAAAAGAAGAAGAAATTAGGAGAAAGGGGAAGAAACAGGAGAAGTGAATAGAGAGAAAAGAAGTAAAAATCAATAAAGAGAGAAAGAATCACGATCACTCAAATTTCATTCAACTCATCAATACCTCAAACAATATAGTTAGTGTCATTATATAAAGAAACCATATTCCTAGGATAATTTAGAAATAAATATAAATTTTTTAACTAAATATGACATAATTTTCTAAAATAAAAATATAAAATCTCATTAAAGAAAATTTCATAAAAAAATCTTTCAAATAAAATAAAACCAAATGAAATAAAATCTTTTCTAATCAAATAAAATCAAATCCCTTCTAATTTGAAATATCCATAATATCCACATCAATTATTCCTGGGTGGATGGGACTCGACCCCATCGACTGAAAACTGCTATAGTCAATTCTCTAGCCATAAGCTGAGTGGTTGCACAATCCTCAAATAATAGAGTTTGGATCATTATATAGAGAAACCCTATTCCTATAATAATTTGGAAACAAATATAATTTTTTAACTAAATATGACATAAGTTTCTAAAATAAAAAAATAAAATCTCATCAAAGAAAATCTTACAAGAAAATCTTTCAAATAAAATAAAAGAAAATAAAATAAAATCTTTTCTAATCAAATAAAATCAAATCTCTCATAATTTGAAATATTCATCATGTCCGCATCACTTTCTTAGCACTTCAAACACTCAACTCCCTACCTCTTTTAGATACTTCTGAACTCACTTTACTACACCCTTGATACAATTCGCCCTCTTAAGCCACACATTATCTGCATCTTCATTGTCATCCACTTCCCAAATATCCTCTTTCAATATTTTAGCCCTAAATTTTATTATGTTTTCTCCCTTCAAGCTTCACCACCTTGTTCTCTTACATTTCAAAGTTACAATCTTTCTTTCTATCCTTTAATGCTTACTCGTAATATTAAAAGTCACTATAGTATAGTTAGGCTCTCCAATGGGATGGTTTTGCAATCCTTACAAGACAACATGCACAAGTTTCTTGTTAGGATGAAATTCATTTGACTAGTATTCGATCCACTCTCACCTCAACTTGTTTTTATTTCCAAAATCAAGACCCATATAGACTCATTCATATCCCTGTTTATCACTCTTTATATGACCATTCTCCTCCAATGATTTTGTTTTTATCCACAACCATCTTGCCAGTCACACGATCCAAATTTTTCTAGTTTTTTAAAATTATTTGGTAGACTTAATTGAAAAGAGAGACATAGTGTTTATTATTTCTAACCCTAAAACTAGTTTAGTATTTATTATTCTATCAACTCTTATACAATCTCTACTACATCATCTTTTATAATTTCGTTTACAATAATATCTAAACTATTTTTACATTTTTCCCTTCATGTGTACCAAAGTTTATAGGCTATATTTCCAAACTCCCTTGATTCTTTTCCTGCCTACTAATTTCTTGTAGACAAATGGTGTTGGTTTTTCTTCTAATAATTGGACCCATTGTGTCCATATTCTTTTTAGTAAGGGCTCTTATATTCCAAAGGCTAATTTAATCTTACTCTCTTGGAGTACTCTCTTAACATGCCTACACTTCCATAACTTCACACAATGTTCACGCCGCATTGCTTTAGCACGACAACCTATAATGGATTCATTTATTAAAAAAAATCTGACAAAACTTTTACACCGGCTATAAGCCACGTAATGCAATCTTCCTACTATACTCAGTCAGTGGCACATCTGCAAATAAAGAAGATGCCCAGAAAAAAAAACAAAAGAAAATAGAGGCCTGAAAAGGAAACCTAGGCGGCTAGCCTTCTACATAGTCAATGAGTAGCCGGAGTGATTATACAGAAAAGGAGACACTAAAGGCAGGAGATAGTCTTGAATTACCATTATTCTTGAATAACTGGGTTCAAGAACTGGATGACACGGCAATGATATGAATCGGGCAACAATCAAAATTGACCAGAAGCCACTTCTTCTCTTCAGCAGTGAGGGACCTATGTGGGTGGAAAAGTCGATTTGGGGGCGAATAAGAACAGAGAACAATAGGAAACATAATGGACGCTAGGAAGCAAAAGAAGAAAAGTACCTTCCTGAAATCAAATCTCACCCTAGGCTAGAGATTGTTGTTTACTTAAGTCACCGAATGGGGGATTGGAAGCATCGGACGAGAGAAAAAACGATTGCTCAAAATAACTTTCAGGATTTAACAATGCTAAATATCAGCTCGCTCAACAAAGGTAATTATTCATGTCAACCTACAAACAGTGGTGAAAGTACGAAAAAAACTCAGTTCCAGCTCGGTTGATAAAATTATACATTTTTCATTGATGTAATAAATCTTCCAGTCATTCTACGGCTTAAGCGTCTTAACCCTAATGCAAATAAACCCAATAAGAATAATTGACACAGCTCCGAGCAAATTCACATTCACCTACACAGCTCAACTTCTCCCACACACAATACGCTATTCCCGGAGACATGTTCGAGAACTGAGGAAAACAAGACAGAGATAAAGATCACCTCGTCCTTGTCTTCAACACATACACCGTCTCCAACCGGTGCAAGCACGAGTTGCGAGGGGAGGTAGAGAAAAAGCCGGAGCTCCTGGCTGTGGATCAAATGACATAAAAGTCGAGGCTCGAAATTACAAGACCTGAAAATTAGGGGTTTTGGACGTCAATTAGTTGGGGAGAGGAGACCCTTCTCCATGTCGATCATATGAATCCGAGCCTCTGAGTTGTACGGTTCCCGAAGCTTCTCACCGCCGACCGAAGAGAGAGAGAGAGAGATGCTTTGCCGTGTGAGAAGTGCTGATCATCCGAATCTGGGCCGGGGCAGCGAAGTTTTTCCGTAAAGGGAAAGTAGACCTGCTTGCCGGCGATGGGAGTTGACGGGCCGTCTGGACCAACAACAAATGGGCTATGCAATACCGTTTAAAATGGGCCGAGTGTAAATTTTAATATTGGCCGAATACTAAATAAACTCTTATTATTAAAAAAAAGAAACTTATATAAAAACAATTAAAATTTCAAAAATATTATCTTTAATTTACTTAACAAAATATATATTTTTCAAATAAAATTATTTTCCTTGCTTAAGTTGTTAAAAAATATATAATATTTTTATAGGTAAAAAATAATATAAAGTATGAAATAATATAAAAAAGTATATGTACTTTTTAATTCACTGTGTATTTTTTATTATAATCTGCCAATACTTCACTTCATGTTTTTTCCTTTCTTTGGATTTTTCTAAAACCAAATATTACTTTATTCTACTTAATTAAAAAATAATTAAGTATTGAAAAAATATTTAAAATGTCAATAGATAAACTTTGTCACCCAAAAATAATTAAAAAAGAAAAACCTTAAAGAGAATTTTTGAAATATGCTTTTTCTCTCTACATTTAATTAACTAAGTCTAACTTTAACTTGTATCTCCATGAAAAAAAGGCTAAACTCACCCCAAGCAATATCATTTTTTAATTTACTAATTTACTTTAATTTTTTTAAAATTTATTATTAATGTTTATTTTAGTATCACTTTAATTTTCAATAAAAAAATTGAGTCAAATTAAATATCGATGGATAAGACCACCACTCCCGCATTTTTCTCAGGATTGAAAGCCATAATTAAAGCAACCTCTAGTTATAG
>JAOVVI020007656.1:0-14725 GCA_028571085.2 Nepenthes alata
CAATAAATGCCACCAATCTTTCTGATCTATCAGGGATCGATAAAATCGACACTGATAATAATATATTCTTTAATTACTGAAAACTTTTTTTATAAGTATCACTTTAATTAAATACCGATCGCCTCTATTCCATGGGAGCCAATGTTACTGAAATTCTTGAGAAACATTCAACAATCTCCCATTATAACCAACCAAATCAAAGAAAATCCGCACTCCCATGACCTTAGTCGGTCTTTTTCAATTTACCATTGCTTTCATCTTCTTCAAATTTCTAAATATCACCTTAAGAACCATATGACCCAAAATGATGCATTCTCCAACCAAAATTCACACCCCTTTTAATTTTGACAAACGACTGCCTGCTCAAAATCTACGACAGACTTTTCAATCGGGTCTTGTACCCCATAAAATTCTTCAAATCAATTAAAATATTATTAGCAAAACTACCACAACTGACCTAAATATGGTCAGAAATTCAATCGATAATATCCATAAAAGACGCTAAAATATTGGATAATCCAAAAGTACCATCAAGATTTCATAATGATCACACGTTGACCTGAGAGCTATCTTATGCACATCCTTCTACTTAATCCTAAACCAATAATATCCTGAATACAACTCGATCTTAGAGAAAACCAAAACTTCTTGAAATGGATCAAATAAATTCTTGATCCTTGGGAGGTGATGCATATTCAATTCCCAAATAATCTACACATAAACCCATCGATTCATTCTTTTTCACCCAAGAATATTAAAGCACCCTACCCCAAGATACTTGGCCGAATAAAACCTTTCTCAAATAGATTCTGCAATTGCTATTTTAATTTCTTCAACTTAGATGGGATCACCCAATACGGAGCCTTTAAAAAAGGCGCAAATCCGAGCATAATATCAATAGTAAATTGATCTCCTGATTCAGAAACGATCCAGTCAAATCCTCTTTAAAAAAACATATTCAAACTCGCAGATGATCAAAATATCTTTAATGGTCACAGAATAACTCCCAGATATGACCATATATACCAGATTAGTTTAACACCCATCTCTCAACAGATGACTTGCATGTAGTGTCGAAATTCAACCATTAAACCTTCTTACTGATTCTTCCATAAAACTCAGAAGACTCTTTCCCTGGAACACGAAATAGAACGGTCTTACTGAAATAATCTTTTAGGACTGAGGATCCAACTCTAGCTTCACGAGCTGAATCTGCAAATGCTTTGTCTAGAACTATCTGTCTCCAATCTAAACATCTGAAATTTGGACATTTTGGATTCAAACGATCCTTTGATAAATGGCATATTTTATTGCAATTGAAGTAGACTCCATTCTAACAAAAGTAAACTTGTCCCACGTGCTTCTTCCCACAAAATTCGCAGGTAGACTTTGTTTATGGGAATTTTGGGGAGGAAGACTTTGCTTCATTTGACTTTCCTTTATCTTATCATTTGGAGGATAAACGAATCCACCTTTCGAGTTCTGGCCTCAATGCTCTGATTATTTTTGGAAACGGTTCTCCTGAAACAGCTCATACTCGATCAAGAAGGCTTAGCCCAACTTGTCACCATAAGTCCAGAGTCGAAATGGCACCAACTACTTCCAAATTAAATATTAAAATTCTCAGCCATCATCCTACTTCAACAAATCTTTCAAATTCTTCAAACTCTTCTTGCGCATTGCCTTAGGAGGCCGAACCTCAAGCTTTTCGTCTAACGATTCAACAATGAAAACTTTATGGGGACAATTATCCACTCGATTGCAACGATGAGTGGAAATGGATAACCCTTTAGTCTCCCTCTCGCTACTACCGTAACTTCAAATCCCTATACGATCAATATCGTCGTTGCTAGCAAAATCAAATCTGCACTCTGTTGTCTTTTCTCTGGTAGAGATTGTCCACAAAAACTCCACAACTTCTCTTACGAAGAGAAACGAACTTGACATGACATTCTTCATCTTTATATGTAACTTCCAATCTTGACAGATCTTCATTTTCTCACTCAGATACAACGATCACTTCTCACTTTGTACGTGCCATCCTTGCGTAGGGCCATGCCAATCATCATTGTATCGTTCTAATTTTATCAAATGTCTTCGAAGAGATATTCCAAGGGATCTCCTCATTTTTTTAACCCCAAGATAAGGCACTGAAAGTCTTACCATCAGCTTGCCTGTAACTACTCAACAATCATTATTGCATATCGACCCACCTAGGGTGTCGAACCAACTCGGACCTACACATATACTTTTATTTTTGCCCTTCATCACCTCCACTCCACCGTCTATCTCTCTGCCGGCCAAAATATTTTTTTACTTCGTGAGATTTTTGATCGACCTGCTCTATCACCCACCTCTCTGCCGACCAAAACCTCCTACACCGTGAGGTTTTTGACCGACCAAACCTGAGGCCGCTACTTCTATTTTGAAATCGTAAAACCCAACAAAACCTCCACTTATCTACAGAAACCAAACGAAATCATCTTTCTGCCGCTATATCAATCCACTTATTGCGTCGCTCGCGTGATTCATCATGATCAAATAAGCATCCTTCTAATGTAAATCCAAACATCTACAACTCGATTTTTTGATCCAAACCTAAGCCTTCACAGCTAGATTTTTCTATCATTTGTCAGAAACAGTACTTATCATATCCAAACATTCAATTAATTATTTATTCTAAATGATCTAAAATATCTCTCATTATAACTTTTCTCTGATACTATTTCTATCATAAATTTAAACCAAATAGGCCAATTTAAATAATTAATTATATTTTAAATATTATTCTTATTAATCCCAAACTCATGTGTGACAAATTAATACACAAATGGGATTTAAAAATAACCCGCATAAGACCTCATCAGATAATTATCCGAATAAAATAAATATAGCCTACTCTATAATCATCATAAGAGATTTAATAATTTCACCATAATTATAATAAGATATAATATAATATTCTTATTATTTTTAAAATATAACCATGGGCTTATACTTATTAATTTTAAAATCCAATCATATCAAATACCAATTTAAACTATAAATAAACTAAAACTCATCAAATCAGACAAATAACTAATAGATCACGTCCTTATTCCTGTAATACATCCGAATCTTCTACTTTGAAGATACAAAACATAAAACATAAACTTAGAACCCAACAAATATTATATTTAAACAAGATGAGTCCAATAAATAAGAAGAATGGTCAAATGAATAAATATTCAATCAAATAACAGACTAAATTCAAATCGTTAATATATTAAATCTAATAGAAATCAAAGATTTAAAATCTAATGGTATATCGTACTCAAATTAAATATCTAAATTTAAAATAAATGTTGTAACGACCCAAGCCCAAGTCCCTGAACCCAACTCAGACCATCCAAGCTAAAATTTTAAATTATCTAAATTATCAATTACATATCATAAATTATAATATTAATCAGTATAAATGAACTCAAAATTATCAAATCACTAAATTTATAATACCATAAATGATAGTCATGATTACATCATTAAATAAATATCCATAATACTAATAATAAACTACTTAAAATAAAAATAATATCAATGTCTATAATGTCAAGTCCTTAGAAATGTGATCTCGATAAATATCTAAAAGTCCATAAATTAATAAAAAAATCTCAAATCTCTTATCATAGAAGCCTCAATTTTTGAGATCACATTTATTTGGAATCTACACAGCAATATGCGATCTTTACTAGCTTGATGTCAACTTATCCACTCGGGAGTCAATAAAATATAAGAGTGAGCCGAATTAAAAACTTGTAATTTACTTGTATCTTTTGTTTAATTCCATGGCCATACCACAATTGTTGCGATTATTCACATAATCATCATCTAATTTTTTTAATTATTTTTAAAATATAAAATAGTTACGAAATTAGTTTCATGTAAATAATCAACTTCTTATAAATACGATACTCGACTTATTAGAAAAACTATACTGAACTCTCATATACTTACAACATTAAAAAGAATCATACCTATTCAAGTTTGATCACTCCCTTACCATAAATTCTCTTTGTTCCTCTTAGTGTTTTTATAACCTAATATAGGGCAAACAGGATAATTAATGTGGGTGTGTTACGGGACTCATCAAAACACCTTCAGAAGCATCATCGCCACGGCAACCCTAAATTGCTAGACGAAGTACTCAGGCCACTCGAGTTCCCCTTAAATTTAGAGACTGCAATTAATTTAGAAATAGTTTGCTCACATGCATATAACCGTTATTATTTTCTGTTTCAACTAATTATTCTACCTCCCTGCACATGTCTACAATTCCTATTTTTGGTTATTACTCAGCCTATGTTTTGTTATAGCATGTGAAGACGGGAACTGGCCCAACATTGTATATAAGCCTGCCACTGTGCTCATTGGGGGCAGGAATGAAGATTCTCGAACTTCTTGACTCCTGTGTTATGTTGACTCCTTTTCCTTCTACTATCTCCCTCTCTCTACCAGAATCTCCCCTCCCTATTTTCCCTTCTTCCTCCTCTCTTCGTCCCACAAAGTTCCCACAACCAGTGATGCGCATCAATTGGTGCTTTTATTGAGACTATGACAGAGAGAATGACGACGCGCTATAAGGCCCTTGAAGAGTCTGAAGGAGGTAGTGGTGACCTTTCAACATGGTGAAGGTATTGCCTCTAATACTTCTGCGACTGAGCATATACAAAAATCTCTCTCTGAGATTTTGATTCGACTCGACAAATTACCCTCACCGTCAGCAAATTTGCCGTTTCTTCCTACTCTCCCATTGTTTCTGGTGACTTCTTCTACCCTTAACCACCAATCGCCTCATACCCTACTGCTATTCCCACATGCAGCAACCGATTTTCAACTAACTACCTTTGTTCGTCTACCCAAGCTCGAAATCCCATTTTTCTCTGGGAATAACGTGCTTGGTTGGATTTTCCAGATTGAATGCTACTTTCATTATCATGGAACCCCACCACAATAGAAATTGACAATTGTTGCATTTTATATGACCAGCTTGGCTCTCCAATGGTACCATTGGATGGACTCTACCAGACAACTTTCTACCTGAGAATTATTTTCTCGTGACCTAAAGCTATGATTTGGACCATCCACATACTTAAACCATGAAGCCATGCTCTACAAGCTTCAGCAAACCTCGACTATCACCGCCTTCATGACAGAGTTCGAGGCACTCTCTACACGCACTACTGGTTTCACTACTATGAATCTATTGAATTGTTTTATCTCATGCCTACGGGATAATATACGGCAGGAGCCTTTGTTGCTGAAACCCATATCTCTCCCAGAGGCTATCGGTATAGCTAACCTGGCAACGCTGTTGCAGTCTTCTTTAACTGCTTCTTCTTATTTCCCTCCAAGATTACCCATCAAGAAACTAACTCCAGCTGAAATGGTGTCTTGGCGTGACCAAGGGTTGTGTTTCAATTGCAATAAAGAATTTACACCGGGCCATCGCTGTAACCCTCCACAATTCCTATTATGCTGGAAGAAGACAAAGGCACACCCGCATGGACAATAGTGTTACTTGAGGACGACTCTATTGTTCAAGAACAGCTGATAGTAAGTCCTCTTGACTCGGAATCCCTTCCTCCAACACCCACTGCCATCCCAACCATTTCTCTTCATACTCTAGAAGGTCATTTTGTCCCTTCCACGTTGCGCCTGCAAGGACAAGTAGCTGACCGATTAGTGGTTATTTTGGTAGATAGTGGGTCCACTCATAACTTCCTTCAGACTTCGCTGCTAAAAATCTAGAGCTGACCAACAAGCCTTCTCAGCATTTTAACGTTACAGTTGGTAATGGGGACTCCCTACATTGTGAAGGCATATGCTCCAAGGTCCTCGTTAAACTGGACCAGTCCAAATTTCAGGTGGATCTCTACTTATTATGAGGACCAGTCCAAATTTCAGGTAGATCTCTACTTATTACCTATATATGGGGATAATGTGGTATTTGGGGTACAATAGCTAGCCACCATTGGCCCTATGCTATTTGATTATAAAGCCTTATGGATGAATTTTGATTCTAATGGAACTCAGCTCACTTTGCACGAGCTCCAATCGGCCACCATTTCATCCATGACCTTGGGATAACTTCGACATAGTGAGATGATCAATTCTACCACCACCTACTTCAAGCTAATAGTCACACCTATTTTGGACCCTCCACTAGAAACTACTTCCTCCACAATTCCCTCTCCAAATCATTTACCCTCCAACATTTCCCCCTCATCCTTACAGCTCTCTGTTGCCTTCTCTCAGCATTTACTGATGTTTTCTCAATCCCACATGGGTTGCTACCACAATGTTTCACTGATCATCGCATTTCACTAAAACCAAACATAGAACCAGTAAACGTAAAGCCCTATCGGTACCCCCACTTTTAGAATGCAGAAATGGAACGGATCATCCGAGAAATGCTAGACGATGGTATCATCCGAACCAGCACTAGCCCTTTTTCGTCACTAGTCTTACTTGTCAAGAAAAAGGATGGGAGTTGGCGATTTTGTGTGGATTACCGAACTCTCAATGCTGTTACAATTAAAGATTGGTTTCTCATTCCAATAGTGGATGAGTTACTGACGAATTATTTAGGGCTCAGGTGTTTTCCAAGTTGGACTTATGAGTGGGGTATCACCAAATGCGCATTCATGCTAAAGACATCCATAAAACCGCTTTCCACACTCATGAAAGACATTACGATTCCTAGTCATATCTTTCGGATTGTCCAATGCTCCCTCTACGTTTTAGTCCAAAATGAATACGATTTTTCGTCCTGTGTTGAGGCAGTCTGTGCTGGTCTTCTTTGATGACATATTAGTGTATGGCCCTTCATGGGACACACATCTCAATCATCTTGTATAGGTTTTGCACATCTTGTGTGCTAATATATTCTTTGCTAAACAATTCAAATTTGAATTTGGGCAGAGTTTACTATCCTATTTGGGTCACATTATTTCGTAGTAAGGAGTGGCGGTGGATCCGGCCAACATTGAAGCTGTCCAAGGTTGGCCGACACGTACCACCATTACATAATTGTGTGGATTTCTAGGACTAGTTGGGTATTATCGGCAATTTGTTAAACATTATGCCCAAATCTCTACCCCCTTGACCTAGTTACTACAGAAACACTCCTTCCTGTGGACTCCAAAAGCTGAGCATGCCTTTAACTCCCTTTAGGCTGCTCTCACATCCACTCCAGTGCTGGCCCTGCTTGACTTCTCCAAAACCTTCATGATTCAGACAGATGCATCAGGACAGGGCATCAGAGCCATCCTACTGCAAGATGGCCACCCCATTGCTTTCTTCAGCACGCAAATTTGCCCGAAATTACAGGCTTCCTCCACATACATGAAGGAGTTATGTGCAATCACTGAGGCTGTGAAGAAATAACAACAATATTTATTAGATGCCAAGTTCATTATCCAGACAGACCATCAACCCCTCAAGACCCTACTGATGCAGCCAATACATACTCCAAATCAATATCACTGAATTACTAAATTAATGGGGTTTGATTTTGAAATTGTCTACTGACCAGGCTAAGAAAATGGACTAGTCGATGCCCTCTCTAGAGTCTCGACTGGATCATGTTTGGCTCTACAAGCAATATCAAAACCAGTAATTGCACTATTGGCGACTTTGCAAAAATATTACCTATAACACCCAACTTTAGCTTAATTCGCCAAGGCCATCCAGGAACACCCGGGGGATCATGCTAGTAATGCCTGGTGAGATAGACTCATCTTCTACAAAAATCAAATTCTGGTGCCAGATGATTCCATCCTACAAGAACTGATACTACATGAGTACCACGATTCCCCTCTTGGGGGACACACAGGAGTTCAGCGAACTCTTTTTCAAATAGCGGCCACATTTTATTGGTTGCTGATGTGTAAGGACGTGCGGGATTTTATTTCCAACTATCAGGTATGCTAGCAAGTCAAGCTTATTAATATGGCACTGTAAGGATTGCTCCAGCCGCTACCCATTCCGGGTAAGATATGGGACTCCCTCTCTATGGACTTCATTACTCATCTCCCTCTTTCACTCGACAAGACTGTTATACTAATTGTGGTTGATCACCTCTCAAAATACGCCCATTTCTCACCCCTTGGAACACATTTCACGTCTGTTCACCTTGCTAAAATTTTTGTCAATGATATCTGTTGACTACACGACTTTCCCACGGACATCATTTTAGATTAGGATCCCATTTTCGTAAGTGTCTTTTGGAAGGAGCTCTTTAAATCCCAAAGTACCTGATTATCCACCAGCAGCTTTTACCATCCACAAACGGATGGACAAATCGAGGTGGTTAACTGTTGCCTGGAAGACTACCTACGTTGCTTTGCTGCTGAACACCCTGCTTCATGGGTCCAGTACTTACCGTGGGCAAAATGGAGTTACAATACGGTTGACATTCTTCCATCAAAATGAGTCCTTATGAGGCTATATACAAGCGTCCACCTCCATCTCTACTTGACTACGTCTAGGGCACCTCTCCCGTTGTGGCCATTGACGAATTGCTCACTGATCGTTCCACTACTCTCACGGCTATCAAGGCCAATCTGCAGAGGGTGCAACTTCGTTTGAAGAATCAAATGGATGCCCGACGACTGGATAAAAAATTTCAGATCGGTGACTTGTTCTATGTGAAACTCCAACCATACCGCCGATCGTCGATGGCTCATCACCAATCCAACAAACTCCTAAACACTGTTGTGGGCCCTTTCGTATATTAGAGCTAGTGGATGCTGTCACCTATCGACTAGAGCTGCTAGCACAGTCTAAAATATATAATGCGTTCCATGTCTCCCTGCTCAAATAATGCCGGGGTGATCACGAGCATCAGTTTGAGTTACCCACTGCAGCTTTAGGCTCCCAGCCCCTCCTGAATCCCAAACGGCTCCTTGGGTTTTGAAAAATTCTACGCAACAATCAAATCCTTTCACAAGTGCTCGTTCAATAGAGCATGCAAGCACCCAAGGAGGCCATGTGGGAGGCTATTGCTAAACTCCGTTAAGATTTTTCAGCATTCAACCTTGATGATAATGTTTTTTTAATGGGGACGGTAACGTTACAGGACTCATCGAAATACCCTCAGAAGCATCACTACCACGGCAACCCTCAACTGCCAAATGAAGTACTCGGGCCACTTGGGTTCCCCTTAAATTCAGATACTACAATTAATTTAGAGATAGTTTGCTCACGTGCATATAACTGTTATTATTTTCTATTTCAACTGATAATTCTACCTCCCTACACATGTCTACAGTTCCTATTTTTGGTTATTACTTAGTTTATATTCCGTTATAGCATGTGAAGATGGGCACTGACCCAACACTATATTTAAGCGCGCTACTGTGCTCATTGGGGGCAGGAATGAAGATTCTTGAACTTCCTGACTCCTGTGTTCTGTTTCCTCCTTTTCCTTCTACTTTCTCCCTCTCTCTGTCAGAATCTCTCCTCCTTGTTTTCCCTTCTTCCTCCTCTTTTCGTCCCAAAGAGTTCCCACAGCCAGTGCTATGCATCAAGGTGAGAGTTTTCTATCAGATATATGCCTAAACATAGACCACGATAAACTTGGTCAGATTAGGATCACATGCCCATAAAAACAGAAAGAGGCTTGGCTCAAATACACATTTTTGTTTTCTAAATTAACCACTTATGATACACCCTATGATTGGTCTTATCGAGAGTCCAAATCCAGATTCAACTACCAAACCCTATTTGTTCAATAAAAAGTGAAAGTAGTCTACATAGATCATTAGAAAAGATACCATAATTACATTTTTATGAATGATGAAAGTACAGTGTATTCAATTTTTAAAAAACGTGGCATTATAGGTTCTATTTGAATTAAAAATGGTTAAATCTTCTAATTAATTTAACCAACATTGAGAAATCAAATTTGTCTATTTGATGAGGTTAACTATACAACCTTAAAAATCCCACTTCACATCCAATGTGCATCCACTTCATAGAAGCCTTCATAGATGCAATCACCAATAATCCCCACAAGAGCAAACCCCATCATGAAAATGGTGATAGCGATTCACGTCACGAACCAGGATGTCTCTATTGGCAAATTTGGAAATAAACCTGGTAACAGAATGACAATCTTCACATAATCTCAAGTTCTTCGTAATTCGGATAGTTTCTCTTTTACTAGTATTGATGAGTCCAAATGCAACAGCAAGTTTTTCGCTGTGACCTAATAGGATCCGTTGCTTCTCCTCAGAATCAAGATCATAGAGAACAGGTTTGGTGTTTGGAAGGCAACCCTGCTCCTTCATCTCCTTTGACAGCTTAACAAGCAAGGCATGGATTTGCTCAATTTGTGGATTGAGCTCATCGACAGACTTGAATGAGTACATTTTCCTTCTAACCTCAATCCAACTACAACCAGAGACCTTCTGCAATTCCCGTGACTCAACAAGCTTGTTAACTCTTTTCACGTCGTCCCACATCTTGGCTTCTGCGTAAACATCAGCCAGTAGTACATAGTTTCCGGCATTATTGGGCTCGAGCTCAAACAGTCGACTGCTCGCTCTCTCTGCAAGCTTGACATTGCAATGTATCCTACATGATCCAAGGAGAGAACCCCAAACCTTTGGCCCTGGTTCTAGTGGCATACCTTCTATAATGGAGGCTGCTTCATCTAATCGATTAGCACGGCCAAGAAGATCAACCATGCAGCCATAGTGCTCCACACCAGGTGAAATGCCATGTTGTTTTACCATGGAATTGAACAGCCTTTTCCCTTCGATGACAAGCCCAGCATGGCTGCAAGCTCCCAACACACTGATGAACGAAACCGGGCTTGGTGCAACGCCCAGAGAAATCATCTCTTCAAACATTTGAATAGCTTTAGCACCAAATCCGTGAATCCCATAGCCCGAAATCAAGGAATTCCAAGAGATAACGTCCCTTTTATTCATCTTGTCGAAAACATACTGTGCCGATTCAAGATCACCACATCTTGCATACATTGTCACAAGGGCACTCTTAACAGGCAATAGCGAATCAAGACCCCTTCTGAGGATATAACCATGAATAAGCTTGCCTTGTGATAAAGCAGAGAGATTACCACATGCTTGGAGCACACTAACACTTGTCACTGAGTTAGGCAACAAATCATGGCACTCAAGCATCATCTCATAAAAGAGATTCAATGCGTCAAATGGCCTCCCATTTTTAGCGTAGCATGCGATCATGGCACTCCAAGAAACAACATTCTTTACGGGCATTCTCTCAAACACACGGCATGCATATGATAAACACGAAAACTTGGCGTACATATCCAACAAAGTCGTCATAACATGAATATGTGTCTCGAACCCGCGTCGGAAAACGTGGCCGTGAATCTCCTTCCCATTATTCAGTAATGAAATCAGTGATTCAGAGACCACACAAGCCTTCAGCGCATAAGTATAAGTAAACCTATCAGAACAATACCCAATTCTATTAAATTCGCGGTACAGATCTAATGCCTCTATCCCATGGCCGGCCAAAGTAAGGGCACGAAAAATAGCATTCCAGACAAACATTGTTCGTCTGCGAATTTTGTCAAACACCTGCCGTGCATATTCGATGTAGTCCAATTCAGAGTACATGTTAATCAATTTGGTCGCCAGAAAGGGATCTTGGTCAAACCCATTATCGATAAGATGACGATGGACGGTGAGACCATCGGAGAAGGAGTTTTGGAGGGCACAGCAGAGAATTAAGAGTTCGTAAGTGCGTTGAGTGGGGTTCTCTTCGTGGGGAAGAACTTGAAGAGCTTGTTTGACATTGCCCCGTTTGCATAGCGATTGGATTAACTGGTTGGTTGTGGTGGCGATGACGGCGGCCGTGAGGGTTGTAGAAGGTCGTAAATTGATAGTGTCTGGCGGCTTCGCAGCGGCGGCGCAATCTCTGGGTTTATTGGGTATGGGCAGGAGAGGATTCTGGAAGGTTTGAGGAACACGAAGCGCCCACATCACATGGAATGTCAAGAGCGGCTCTTACGGTAGAGATGGAGATTTAGATTTTGTTTCCGCAGAGCGGCAGCACTAACGGAAGAGAAGACGTCTTGAAGCCGAGTTAGTAGTGACATTTTTTTCTTTGTTAAGTGTATGCTATACGACAGTCTGGATAATTACGATTTGTTTTTTACAATGCGACGTAATACCTTTCTGTAGATCAAATTTTAAAGATGGAGACATTCATTTATATGTCAGCATGAAAGTCTAACTATATTATAATTATCCTAAGAATATTTGTCTAAACTATTTATATAACTTAAAACATGATCTTAATTTCAATAGTCAATATCTTCGTTCTTTCAATATTTTCATAAAAACTAAAAACCTATTTGACGGGAACTTCTCATTTTAAATTACACAAAAGTTTCGACCCCATGACAAATTAACGAAAGCTATATGAAAATAAATATTCAATATACGTAAAAAATATTTCAATCTAGATAAAACAAATAATAAAAAAAATATAAAGTGTAAAGTAATAAGTAATAATATAAAAACATAATTTTTTTGGTGACGAAAAAAAAATTCGATAACTACGGCTATCGAATAAAACCCTTTGGAGTTTAACGGTAACGGAAGATATGCACTATGAAAATCAACTTATAGATCGGGTGGTAACGAGGTATTAACTTAACTGATTTACTCACATCACGTGATCTCTATCAACGAACTCCTACGCCTTCCAATCTTCTCTCATGAACCGCTTGAAGTACCAAACACCACCAGAACCCTTCTTCACACTAGCAACGTCACCAACGAAGATAAATGGATAGGAAGTGTTATGACGGTAAAGTAAAAGTGATGAGAAAATCGTTAACACAAGAGCAATAGAACGTAGTTGAGGTTTTCTCAAATGGTGTAATAATTAAAGTATGAGGATTGAGTTTTCTCTCTCAATGGGCATTTCGAAAAGCATAAGCAGGAGTTAGGACAACTAAAACAAGGAAGGAATATATAAAGAGGCTCGAAAAATACATTTTAAAAAAGTGACCATTAGGGTTTCAACAAGGAAACTCGCAGGCGCTTGAACGAGAAGGCGGCAAGCTTCGCGCGCAAGGTTACTGGTTTTGGGGTTCGACTGCACGACGAGCACACGGCAGGCGTGAGGCTACTGGAATTGGGACTTGAGCGAATATGAGCGCACAACAGGTACGAGACTACTAGAATTGGGGCTCGAGGGAGTGGCAAGTGCACAGCAGGTGCGAGGATGCTAGAAACTGGCCTCGAGCGCAGAGAAGACATGCAACAGACGCAAGACACCGGGAATGGGCAACCAAGAAAATAAGTTGATATAACACTTCAATAAATATAATCCAATATCGACATATGACCAAATATGGTCACGGAATATGTCAATACATAAATGACTCTAACAATCTCTCTATTTGACAATTTCGTGATAAAATTATATAAAATAAAAAATACATAAAGTAAAAAATATAAAAGAAGTACGGATTCAGATATCACCGAGATAGAACCCATATATATAAAAATTTACACCTAGTGAAAAATAAAAATAATGCAAAAAGTAAATGAGCAAGGACACGAGAAATAATGTGCCGATACTGTAGCTCTGGTATTAATACTATAGCTGTGGTGCTTGGGCAATCATGATTAGTACAAATAGACATAATACAAATAAAGATAATATGTCTATAGCAATATAAAAATAAAACAACCATATACAGTAGCATATAGCAACATAAATGACATGAAAGGATAGGAACATTAATGAAGTCATCAAAACTCATAAAAACATAAAGACAAATAAAGTAATCAAAACTCCCCCTAAATAATACACAAAAAGCTCCCCCTAAACAAAACACGAAAGAATGTCTCCCCCTAATAAAAATATTAAAAAAATGTCTCTATCTTTTTGTCACGAAGAGCCAAAGAAAGGGGATCATTCAAACCCAGAAGAATTACCAGAGAACTGATGACCATACTAACGCTGCAACCGTCTAATCATAACCTCATTGGATAGCCAAGTAGGAGTCAAGACGCTCAAAACCAATAAGGAGATCCGAACGCAACTGAAACTGAGAAGCATAGATGCGCTCCTGAGATGAATATAGGGGCTCAAAGTGATCGACAAGACGAGACATCTGGTCCATCAAGGCTACAGATGATAAAGTGGAGTGCTGGGGAGGTGCGGACGATCCAAGACCCAAGGAGTCAGGGTAGGACGAGGCGGAGTAAGATGGTCCACCCTCGGGCTGATAGAAAGGCACCTCAGGAAGTGGCTTATCTAACAGCTCACTGGGATCCTCAGCGAAACGGTCAGAGTGTGAGTGACTTTGGGTAAAAGTAGTGGAGATGATAGGGTGGGCAAATTTGAGACGGAGAAGATCGGAAAAAGAAAGACCTAATCTAGTAAGGAACTGCTAAATGAGACAACTATAGGGAAAGTTGTCATCATTAAGAGTGTTGAAATGGGAGAGTATGTGAGAGAAGAAATGGGACGACAAATCTATAGACCGACCAACTCAAAAGAGTATAAGGAAAAAGGGCTTTTTCAAGGGGGGTGGAGGAGAAGTGAGAGACAGAAAAAATATTTGTGAGTATGATGCGACTCATGACCAGGCGTTGAGGGAAAAGAAGCAAAGTTTTAAAAGATCACCCATTTCACTCCATGGGTGAGCCATGAAAGAATGTAGCGTTCT
>JAOVVI020007657.1:0-14723 GCA_028571085.2 Nepenthes alata
AAAAAGCAATACTATGGGATGCAATTGTTTTGTCTTTAGTGGCTATTGAAAATAAAATGACACTTGCAACAAAAAAATGAAGCACAAAGCGACCCTCTAGAAATTGGACAAAAGACCCAAGGGAAACCTTGAAGAATAGAAGATCACAACCTACAGAACACAACTCCACCAAGGATGAAATTGAACAGATTAAGAAAAACAACCAAGAGAACATGGGTGAACTTAAGAACTCCACAAATTTGGTTCAAAATCCACAAATGACAACCATAAAATTGGTTCAAATGCCACAAACCATCAACAAAAAAATCATGAAAACCCACAAATCTATTAAAGTTCAAACTCAATGGAAATCACAAGGCCAACTTGCTTTTGTCCAATTGGCCACCACAAGGACAAAGATTGGACCATAAATGCTAGGATATGGAGAATTGAACATGTAGAGCAACAAATTAGGATTTCCTATTACTAAAGGTGTTGCTGATGAATGTAGGAGAGGACAATTAGTATAGAGTCATACTTCCCGAAGAAGAGACACCACCAATTACCATAGAGAGAAGTTGCTAGGAACAGCAGCAGCAAGGATTAGAATTTCTTGCCTTTGATACCATGTAATAATGTAATTAGAGAGAAAACCCCCATACAATCAGGGTTTGATATTATTCCCATAAATATATAATTTACACAGTACAAATACTAAGCTACCCTTACAAAGGAATATGCCACATTATGTCCTAAAACATGTCCCAAAGAATAACGCATAATCTAACAGTTACTAAATCCATACTTGTACTATACACGCCCACCTAAACCAATATACAACCAGCCCCCTCTGCCACACAATGTCTGGCCCCCACCAACACAACCAAACCACAACTGCACCAATGAAAGGAAACCTTGCCGCATAAACTCACCCATAGTCATTTATTGCCCACCGTTCAATGCCAATCTAATCCAGAAAAGTCCAAGGAAAAAAAATTCAATTATTGAAACCTAAGTTGGTACCTAAGACCTCACTTCATCCCCAAAGCCCAAACACATCCAAATACAAAACCTTCGGCTGACTAGCACCTTTCAATGCCTTTTCCATCTCTAACCATACTGTGGCAACTGTCTTTGATCATTGAAGTCTACATCTGATTTCTTTTAATCTAAATACTCTCACAATCTCTTTATTTGGCCTCCATAAATTAAAGGACTTGTAGGACCCTCCTTAGCCGGTCAGGCAACCCAACCAACATCCTTTTTCTAGCACTTGAACTAACTCCTTTAGTTAACCAGAACTGTGCATCCATCCCTAAGCCCATAAAACAAAAGAGAATAGTGTGAGTTTATCTTGGAAGCAAACCAACGATCTACATTGTCTAAGGTGCTGTTCAAGCTATTAATTGGTAGTTGCATAGTTTTAGATCCCAGTGTCACGGTCACAATGGTGTGATGCAGTGGTGTTGTGAACGTATCTGCAATGGTGCCAGGCCGACATGTTGCATGGGTAGAGAAAGCTTTCAACAAATGGGTCCCATAAGGTAGGGCAGCAATGCAAATTGTTCTTAACAACCTTGAATTAAAAATCCTATGTCTTGCTATACATTTGGATGTCATTTACAGGCAACAAGTTGCACATGCTAATATGGCCACTTGTTAAGCCAAAATCAATACTTTAATAATAATAATAATGCCAATAGTAGCCTCAGAAGCATGTGCGCCAATATTAGAGGAAATAGTAGGCCAACCTAATAATGATGGTAACGGTCACAACCTATCAAAGAGGCAGTTGACTATGTCATAAACTCAAACCTAATGTGACTGACTAGATAATGCCAGCGGATGGTGTAGGACCAACATCATGGTGTTGAATTCAACATTCTAGAACAGTACAGTTATCCAATGGAGACAAGATCAGCTTGCTTTCGCTTTTGTTTTCTCTTTAAATTTCATAGCACTGATTTGTTCAGGCCAATGAAATAAAAACTACCTCCCTATATAGCTTATTTATGATTTATCCTACAACTATTTAAAATTTGAGAATGAGCTTTCCAGATATAGCAGGAAATATGCAGATTTAGCAATAGACAGGTATTATTTCAATGTACATTAGCTTAGATTTATTGTGTTTTAGGCATACTAAAAGAGGAACTTCTGGCATTTTCAAGATATGTTTTGTGTTTAATTAAGGTTAGCATTTTAGGTTTCCTAGCTTTAGTAAATTTCTTATTTAGTCATGGCTCTTTCATCTATATATGGAAACTTTTCTATACAATATTCAGGATTTTTGGGGGAAGGCTGAGTTAATGAATTAAAATTGAGTAATGTTTTGATCAGAAATTTGGCTCTGAGCCAACTGACTTCAATAATGAGCGCAAGCAGGTTGTCTTGTTGCTTTTGCAAAGCTTCAGCACCAACCAAAGTGTATAAAAGGGAACCATGCAAATAGACATTCCTAGGATGATCAGTGGTAACAAGCCGCATAAGGTGCTTACTGGGAAGGTCTTCGGATGGGTGGCTAATCTGTGGTCTGTCTGCAATGCCAAGGTAATTATCCCCGCTTCCTTGCAACAACCATAGAGTGAATTTGATGATTATTTTCAAACCTAAAGCCTCATATCGAAAAACATACCTCATGATCACAATATCACCCTCAAACTTTCATCCACAAAGTTTCTGCTGCCAACTCAATCATTCAACACAGCCACAGACCTTTTCCGTCCCTTTTCCTAGATCGAAATAAAAATAGGTCATGGAGGCTATGCAGTCTAAGGAAGCTTAATACCCTAACTATAAGGCGAATTTCTCCACGTGAGTCATTGATGACCAATCATCAACAGCAAGTCTTCCAAAATTCATATGGGAGGATTATCAACAAATTCGGATGAAAAAGGAGAATAAAATCTAAAATTGCATTCAGCAGACTTTTGAGCTTAAAATGATTTCATTTGGGTTAATCAATGCCTCGTTACTTTCAGCTATCAATGAATCAAATATCTAGATCCTTTCCTTGAAAATTCGTCCGTCCACTTTGGTAGCAGTTTGATTCAAATTTCAAATCTTTTACCATTATTTTAACCTTAAAAGCTTCCAACCTATCTTCTTAATCCACAAAAAGCAGTCATCTCTGCAAAGAAATCATGTGTGCCTTAGGCAGCCCACCATTGAGTGTAGTTGTTAGTGGTAAACTGGTATTTCGAAGGTAGAAGCTGTGCAAGATTGGCTATAAAAGCCTTCCTCAGATGATGACTGCCACAGAAATTTCGGCCATCAGAATGGTGAGATTAGCAAATATTTAATTGAGTTGCTTAAAAAGATAATTCCACTAAAATTCATAGGCATTCCAAGAATATGAACAAGTCATGACACTGGTCTCATACATGATCTACTAAAATATCAATCTTGGAAACTGATGCATGCTAAACAAGGGAGTATGTTGATCTATTTTTACACTGTTACTATTTCAGTTCTTGTTCCTGCTTGGATGTCTGAAATTGAAGCAGGTTATAATGAGATTCAACTAGAGAAGAGACTATAGCTACATTTACTAACTATGGTGGTAACAAGGCTACCCTTATTCTTATCGTACCTCAGAATGCCAAAGAGGACCATACTGCTGCCAGCCTAATTAGAAGGCCAATTTTCCAACTGTTCATCCAGCTGCTTTGGAAGGCCAATCTTACATTCAAAAACATCTTAATTCCATACTCATTGGACTTCCAAGATCCCATTTTATAGTCATATGATCCCATCCTCATAGGGTTTCCAAACAGCCAACTTATTATTGATGACATTTGCATTTTCATTGAAGAGAGAAATCCCTTACCAGCCTTGCATAGAAAGAGCTTTCAAACTCTTGGCAGTAGTACATACCATACACAACAAGAGAATTGATACTCAATGCTTGGTCAGAGACTCACCTCAGGTGTACAAATTTCCATACACCAAATTAGTGGTTCTGATGGAGATCACTGACAACCAATGCTAGTATACTTGTTATCATTCTTCTACACATGTCCCCATGCAGGACTCCTATGACAATGAATCATTTCTGCTTGCTGAAGACATATGCACAACTAGAAAACCCATGACATCAATTGAATCACTTCAGCAAGATAACCTACAGGATCAATTGCTCAAAACTCGGCATTTGAAGCAGTCATTTGCTGCTACTAAAAGTCAATTAAGTTTTGAAATAGTTGAAGTTTTGAAATAGTTGATTTTTTGTAGTGCGATCCTACAAGCCATGTTATGTTGCTTAAGTTCAGTGACCTTTTCCTGTAATTCAGGGGATCTTTACTCGGTACTATGGTCTCAAATTCTAGCTGTTTCTCACAATCAACCTGTTTTCCAAGTTTCCATTCTTAAAAAAAGGGTCTGGAATTAATGGAGTTACCACATGAACTCTACCTTTATTGTGGCCTGATATCCTATGATTAAGAAGAATCATAGGACTATAACTCAGATCTTTCTACAATGGGCTCCCAACTCAAAAGCTAAGTGATTAGACAACTCTTCATTAAATTGCAGCATCCTAATTTTGCTCTGACAAGCGTATCTTAGTGATGAATAATTGCCATAGTCCTATCTGAAAGAGCTTTCCAATGAATGCTTACATAGCACGATGAGGTTATAATGGAGCAGACCGCAAAGGATTGCATCTTACACGAAATAAACCATTGGATGTTCCCCCTTCTCTATCTCTCTCTCCCGGTCTAGGATTCAGTAATTATCTTCTTCTCTCAAACAGTAAATGCCTTGACTTCCTAATCTCATTTTTAGCTGTCTCCAATGCTTCGCTGCACACACGAGCCCTTGTCCACTAAGAAATCCAAGGAAAAACTAAAAACCACAACAATTAACCTATTTTCCTTTAAAATATGAAGACTCATGGAGAACAGTAGACCAGAAACAGACCATCATAAACCTTCAGATAAAGAAGAGAGAAAAAAGCTAAGGCATTTCATTCTAGAAGACACCCACGCCGTGGCGTCCGAGAGCCGTTATCATTATTTCAACAACATAAATTAACCTTACCATTCCACCACAGTCGCGCTCTTTCTTTAATGAAAAAGAAGTAAACTAAATGCATACAGAAATAACATTAATCATACAAAACAATACCCACAAATTATACACGATAGCAAAACCAGCTCTAGCGAGAGAGAGGGGAGGGGGGAATCGTTTGCCTTATCCGCAGAATTCCTAGCAGTACTGTTGACAATATGATTGCTGCTATTGACAGCAGAGCCGGAGTAAGAAGAGGAAACTCCGATTGGGCGAATCGGTTGGAAATCATAGCTGAGCAGCATCTCTTCCTTCTTCTCTCTACCTTCCGTCTCGCTCTGGCTCTCCCCCTCGTCTTGCGGGTTCGTCAAGTCCATGAAATCGTTGCTCCCCTTCGATTGAGACAAATCCATTATCTGTTTATCCATGAACTTTGAGGCATTCATCGGAATCCAACACAAATGAACGCAAAATCTCCTGACTAGAATTCTCCTGTCGATCGGCGCGAGGAAGAAAACGACCAGCCGACAGAATAATAAGAGGAGACTCGGATTCTGGTCAAGAGACTTCCTAGAAATATTGTTTAAAAATGCCAATACAATAATAACAGTGGGGGCTTTTTTCTGAGATACAAAATGAAAGCAAGTAAATTGTATTTTTATTTATTTGTTTAATTGTAGAATTATATGACAAAAGCAAATTTGATATATTTTTCATAATTTTGGATTAAAAAGAATTATTCTTCGGCTCATAAAATAATAAGAAAGTAAATAAATATGATGCGTCCTAGATATAAGTTTCGAACAGATTCGGGTTGACTTGATCGTTTGGATCTGCTCCGTTTATCGAATTTGGACTCTACACACTACTACAACAAATAAGAGATCAGGTGTCGACAATATGTTATCCCATTGAAAACATTTCGACGTTCAAGTCAGAAATAAGCCTTCAACTTTTGTGAAAAAAAATGAAAATGAGAGTAGAGAGAGTGTGTGTGGACAAAGAGTGTTTGAGATGAATGTTTGATTTCAGACATGAGGGGCGTGCTAATGGCTCGTGATGAACACAGATTCTTAGCTCTGTGTTCACGAGGAATGAGTGTGAGACTAAGTCCTGTAAGCACAGGAGTTTGAAGGACTACCGAAGTACTATGGCTGCTTTTGAATAGAATAGTGCCTTTGAAGTCTGAAAGGTGAGTTTGTGATTACAGCAGTAAGCATTTGTGTGCTTAGAAGTGAGTGTGCCCTAGAGTAGAGACTCCATGGGTTTTTTATAGATGAAGTGTTGAACGACCTTCCATGGATAGGAAGACATGATCGCTGCACTCTGCTAGGCATCCTTCCTTAGTAGAAAAGCCTTATTTCAGCAATCCGTTGGGATTGCTTCCTTTCCTGGCGGGCAACGGCTCTTAAGATTAATCACCTTCCTTTCGCATCATGTTACCATTAGGGTTTACAGTAAAGAGGAATAGAAAATCTGGCACTTTTTTCATGAGATGTGCGCTAAATCTACTGGCACCCGTTACTGTGGAGATTGACTTTTGGGAAGGCACAAAATCAGAGAAGAAAACCATTACTGGTCGCGTTCAGAGGAGTGGGCCCAATTGGGCCTGGCCAACATGAGGCTTGCTCTCTTAGGTGGGCTTACTGTAACACTTCCAGCCAACAGAATTATTGATCGTCTCATGGGGAGCCTGTGGGCCGCCCATTTTGGCCTCTCATCTGGTCAACGCCAGGCGTTGACCGTCCTGGCATACATTTGGGCCTTTATGGATCTAGACTATTTTTCTGGTTGGGCCAACCCACTATGGGCATGCCCATCATTAGCCCCCCCATGCTGGCGGTCTGAATTTTGGGCTCTATCATGTCCATGATGGGAAGTGTCTCGCTGTCATCCGCTAAGGTCTTCTGGGCTAGTGACGAAGTTGTTGATCTTCTAGGGCGGAGCCTTGTGTGCTTTTGAAATGCTGATCGGACTAGTTGACGTCTGGGCAAACTCCGGTGAACTTGGTGAAGAACGTCGACCAAATTTGTTGTTTTTAGTCAAATCTGAAGGACTTTGTGGAGGAAGTGTTGACCGGATTCGTTGACCGTCTCAGTCAAATTTGGAGGACTTGGAGAAGGTGACGTTGACCGTCTAGGTCAAACTTTGGAGAACTTGTGGGACTTGGGAAGACGTGCCATCATTAGCTGGCCTGTCAGACGAGAAGACTGCCAGGTGTCTGCAAGCGACGAATTCAGGATCCCGATAATTAATGCGTCAAAGGATCTGATTCGACGGCGTCTTTTCAGGAGACGACACATGGAAACCATGATGGTGTTCGTTCACGAGGCGGTTAGTGGGCACTGCGTTCACACTGGCCTTTAATTTGTCCGTCCATTTTATTTTAAATTTTCCCACTCTTTCCTTCGTTTTCCTGAAAAAACCTAAGTGCCTTCTCTATTTCTACGTCCATGGCTTCCTCTATTACTGATATTGCTTTGGTCCTCAAAGAAAATGACATGAAGGAATTGTACGCGGAGTACAACATCTCCAAAGAGATTGCTTTCCGAGTTCTTGGGAATGAGGACAGGGCGTTCCTGCCGCCTGAGGGCTATGTGATCATCTACGAGGCTCATTTGAGGAGTGGGATTCGTCTTCCAATCCCTCAGTAGCTGCTAGGCATCTTTGCTACCCCCGAGTGCCTATCGCGCGGCTCCATACTAATGCCGTGCAATATCTGTGTTCCCTTTGCATCTTCTTACGTCATCACTCTCGGTTGATGATGGTGGGCACTGTTAGAGTGATGTTTCGTTTCAACCATAGTACTGACTAGATTTCTCTGACTCCTCGAGACCTTCTAACTTCCAATGCTATCTATGACTCATTGAAGAATTGGAAGGGCCGTTTCTTCTTTGTTCATGTTGCGAAGTTGTGGCCCTTGTCTCGAGATTGGGGCAAGGTTCCCCAGGCCTTCACTGGGGCGCCGCAGATGGAGGAGATTGTCGGCATGGCCGACCTGTTGGAGCTGGTGAGAGGGAACCCTGAGGATTTCGGGAGGGACTACCTAGTTTCTCGAGAGGAAACCAGGAGAGCATGATGGGGGCCTCCCTCCCCAGTCCAGAAGTTCAGGGCTCCTCCGCCAAAGGCCCTACGGGGGGAAAAGAGGACCAGAGCCATGCTTATAGGTGCTCGTTCTCCTGATACTGTTCCCACTAGTCCAAAGCAAAAGAAGGCAGTCATGGTGGCGCCTTCTTCGTCATCTTTTGGGCCAGATTATGTGGCCGCTGGGCGTCTTGCGGGGGTAGGCGGTCTATCCGGGATTGAAGCTGAGTTGGCTTTAGAGGCTTATGACGCTATGCTGAGTGCTAGGGCGAGTGGTGTCGTTGTTTTGACACAGTCTGCGCTGGTGGAGTTGACATCAAATGTAACGTTCTCGGGTCACCCGCATGTAGATATTGTCCGCTTTGAGCCAGGAGAACTTCACGGCGTCTCAAGCCAACACGCGGCCCGCATGATTTTGTTCTTGGCAGACGGAGTCCACCGCCTCCAAAACATGTCTACATGGAAAAGGTATCCATGGCTTATAAAGCACTCTTCGTTTCCCTCTCCAATCCAATGTGGGACTCTATAATCTACCCCCCTTGGAAGCCCAGCGTCCTCGCTGGCACATCGAACTTGAGTCCCATTTCTGATACCATTTGTAACGTCCTCTGGTCACCCGCATGTAGATATTGTTCGCTTTGGGTTGGGAGAACTTCACGGCGTCTCACCCAAACACGCGGCCCGCTTGATTTTGTTCCCGGCAGACGGAGTCCACCGCCTTCAAAATGTGTCTACATAGGAAGGGTATCCACAGCTTATAAAGCACACTTCGTTTCCCCCTCCAATCCAATGTGGGACTCTACATGATACCATTGTAACGTCTCCAGGCACCCACATGTGGATATTGTCCACTTTGGGCCAAGCCCGCACGATTTTGTTCTTGACAGGCCCACTGCCCTTAAAACGCGTCCTCAAGGAAGATGTATCCATGCCTTTATAAAGGCACGCTTCGTTCACCTCCCCATCCGATGTGGGACTCTACAGTCCACCCCCCTTGGGGACCCAGCGTCCTTGATGGCACACCAGATTGGAACCTGATTCTGATATCATCTGTAACGTCCCAGCGCATCCGCATGTGGATATTATCCGCTTTGACTTGGGAGAACTTCACGGTGTCCCCAGCTTACAGGTCTAGGCCTGTGAGAACTTTGCGGCGTCTCCAACCTATAGGCCTCAAGGTTTTATTCCTGGCGAGCCAACGACCCCCAAAACGCGTCCATAAGTGGGAGGTATCCACGCCTCTTAAGAGCGCGCTTCGTTCCCCATCCCCAACTGATGTGGGACCTCACAGTCCACCCACTTGTGGGGCCCAGCGTCCTTGCTGACACACGACTCAGGTTTTGGCTCTGATACCATTGTAACGTCCCCGGCCACCCGCATGTGGATATTATCCGCTTTGGGCATTTCTCAAACATTTTGTTTACTAGCCGCTGGTAGGTGGCTCTTGCGTTCTTTAGACCGAATGGCATTACCTTATAACAATAAGTGCCCTGATTCGTCATGAACAAGGTATGCTCATCATCCTCTAGGCTCATCCGGAACTGGTTGTAGCCTGAGTATTCATCCATGAATCTCAATAGCACATACCCGGATGTGGAGTCTACTAGCAGGTCAATCCTGGGCAAAGGAAAGCTGTCCTTCGGGCAAGCTTTGTTAACGTCGGTAAAATCGACGCACATTCGTCATTTTTTGCTACTTTTCTTTACCAGGACGATGTTAGAGAGCCAATCTAGATGCTAGACTTCTCTAATAAAACTAGCATCCAATAGTTTCCTTACTTCCTCTCGAATAGTGACCAACTTTTCCATTGAGTGGTTTCTCCGCTTCTGCCTGACAGGCTTCTGGTCGAGATCGAGGCCCAACTTGTGGACCATTACTTTGGTCGGAATCTCAGGCATGTCAGCGGGATTCTATGCGAAGATGTCAATGTTCTCTCGTAAGAACACGATCAACTCATCGTGTAGTATACAAGTGTGTGAGCCACCAATCTGCATGCACTTCTCCGGATCCTCCGAGTTCAGTGGGACCAGGTCAGTTGCCTCACCAGACTGTGCTTGCTACAGGGTTATTTCATCTCGATGGTCAAGTTTTCCAACAATTTTAGTGCTGTCGCTAGGATCGATTTGGGATATGTAACACGTCCGCCAAGTGACCTAGTCACCCAGCACTTCACCTACATCGTATGGCGTTGACAATTTTATTTTAAGGTGTGCTATCAAAGTGACGACTCTGAATGTCGTTAGGCATGGTCGGCCTAGTATAGAGTTGTATACGGAGGATAGGTCGACTACCAAAAGGTAAGTGTACGACTTTCCATTTTCAGGTATATGCCCAGGGTGATTTCTAACTGGACGTCCCTTAGACGGGCACTAGTTCATTATCAAGGCCGTATAGCGGGCCTTCGACAAGTTTTAATTGATTTTTTTAAACCAAGTTAAAAAATTTATTGAGGTAGAGTAAATCACGTAAATTTTGATTGTTAATGAATACTCGTTTCCGTTGGTAGTTGACGCTACCGTCCGAAACGAGTGTGGATACAATAAGGAGGTCTGCATGGGGGAAATTACATGTGCTAATTTGCTGTCACTAAAACTAATGACAATGTCCACAGTGCGCTGCTTCTTCCTCCCAGTCTGCTGCTCCTTGTCGTCCACTGGGTTATTAGCCAGTTGAGTGATAATCGTGTTGACCACTCCTGTCGCAACCTGATTTCGCAGAGGGGAAGGCTCTGGTCCTTCTCCGCCTACAATGCCAGAGCTCTGATGAGGGCTCTTAATGAGCCTGGTGAGATGCCCCTCCGGATTAGCTCTTCTATCTCCCGCAGGAGAGTCTTGTAGTCATTTGTGGAGTGTCTAAGAGATTGATGAAAATTACAGTACTTAGCCGAATTTTCTTCCTCTGCCTTCTTAAGTGGTTTTGGCAACGTAAAGAACTTCTCTCTACGGATCTGCATGAGGACGTTCAAACGCGTGTCGATCAAGGACGTTAGGCTGATGGGCTTATAGTCCTTGCACTCTGGTGGTCCGATCCTGTGGTGCATTTTGCGAGAGTGATCGCCACCATTGAAGTTCCTCTTTCCCTCTCTCGGGAACGAGCGATGCTATTTGGTTCGTTTAGGACGTTTAGCCTCATTAGCCTCTTCCGCCGCCGCGTAAGCCTAAGTAATAGATTTCGCCTCTCGGAAGGTCTGCGCTTGTGCGCTAGGTGCCTGAATAAATTCCCGTATGTCAGCATAAAGATGAAACTGCCCAACTTCATCTCCTCTGTGAGCATGGAGATCCGCCTGGCCTTCGCCACGAAGTGATCCAAAAGTTTTTGTGAATTCTCTCCCTACTTCTACTTGATATGGGAGAGGAGCCATAACTGTTTCTCTTCTCGGTGACTGGAGGCGTATTGGGCAAAAAGGAGGTCAATCAGCTCCCTGAAGCTCTTTATTGAGTCTGAAGGGAGGTGGTAGAACCATGTACGAGCGTCCCCCTTCAATGTGAATGGGAAGCAGCGGCACATTGTTGGATCCTCTAACCCTTACAGACTCAGATGAGTGCAAAAATGATCAAAATGATCTACTTGGTTAGTACTCCCATCGTAAGAGTCAACAGGAGGCATCTTGAATTTGGCCGGCATCGGACGTTTCAAGATCTCTGTTGTGAAAGAAAATCTGTCTAGATTGATGGCGTGCTCGTCATCCTTGAACACGCGATTCAAGATCTTCTCCAACATGGGATCTGCTCGTGCAGTTTTGGCTGATCTCTTGGAGTTGAGATAGGTTCTCAACTCTGTTCCTTCCCTGGTGTGGACAGTAGCCGGCCGACTACTGGCTCCAGTGGAGTTGACGGTCTTGGAGGCTCCCTCCTGGGCCACCATCCTGGTCTCCACCCGAGAGTATCGGGGGTTTCTTCATTTCAAACTTTTCTCCAGAGTCATGTTTCCTGAGTGCTCTTCAAGCTTGAGCTGGCTTGGAGCACATGACGATTCAGGCATCTAGGTGTAGGCTGACCTTCTAGGTTTTTTGGCCAGCTTCTTCTTCCTCTGGCCTCCTCACATTGAGGCTGGTGCAGGGATTGATGTGGACGGAGCCCCCGGCTGCAAGCGCTCCTGTTGGAAGCAGAGCATCTGGAGTATCTTATTGGTGTTTTGTATATACTCCACCAGATGCTGAAAGAAAGGTGCAGGCACCCCGTTGACCGTTCCATTGACAACGATACCAGTAGCGTGGTCATGGTCGGGAGAGGTCACGTCTCTAATGGGTTCGCTAGCTTGCATTCTTGTGTTCACCATTCTGGTTAGTTCAGAAGGTGAGAAAGTTTCCTGGATGAGTGTAGTAGGCTTTTTGTAAGCGTTTCCTACAGACAACGCCAATGATACATCCCTGGATCCAAGTTTCGAACAGATTCGGGTTAACTTGATTGTCATGATCCAGCTTTATTTATCAAGTGTGGACCCTACACACCACTATAGCAAACAAGAGGTCAGGTATCGGTAGGGTGTTGTCCCACCGAAAATATTTCGATGCTCAAGTCAACAATAGGCCTTCAACTTTTAAGAAGGAAAATTGAAATGAGAGTAGAGAGAGAGTGGACAAGGGGTGTTTGATTTTAGACGTGATGGGCGTTCTAGTGGTTTGTCGTGAACACAGTTTCTCAGCTCTGTGTTCGCAAGGAACGAGTGGGAGACTAGGTGCTGTAAGCACGGGAGCTTGAAGGACTGTCGAAGTACTATGGCTGCTTTTGAATAGAATAGCGCTTCTGAAGTCTGAAAGATGAGTATGTGATTACAGCAGTAAGCATTTGTGTGCTTAGAAGTGAGCGTGCCCTGGAGTGGAGACTCCATGGGATTTTTATAGATAAAGTGTTAAACGACCTTACTTGGACAGGAAGGTGTGATCCATGCACTCTGTTGGGCATCCTTCCTTAACAGGAAATGATTTCAGCAATTCGTTGGGATTGCTTCTTTTCCTAGCGAGCAACGGCTCTCAAGATTAATCGCCTTCCTTTCACATCATATTACCGTTAGGGTTTACAGTGGGTAGCAAGAGAGAATCTCGCGCTTTCCTCATGGGATGTGCGCTGAATTTGTTGGCATCCATTACAGTGGAGATTACCTTTTGGGAATGCGCAAAATTAAGGAAGAGAACCGTTGCTGGTCACATTCGGAGGAGTTGGTCAACTGGGCATGGCCTACGTGAGGTTGCTCTCTTGGGCCGGCTTACTGTAACACTTCCGATCAACAGCAATGTTGACCGTCTCATGGGAAGCTTGTTGGCTGCCTAATTTGGCCTCTCATTCGGTAAACAACAGGCGTTGACCGTCCAAGCACACGTTTAGGCTTTCGTGGATTTGAGCCATTTTTCTTATTGGATCAGCCCACTATTGACCTAACCATCAAAATATAAACCAAAATTAGGATTTTTCCCTCTAAAAACATTTGATGCCATAATTTCTATTACTTCTCACAATATTATATATTGTATAATATCTTAGACATTTTCAATTTAATTAATTATTACGAAATAATTATGTTCCTATATTTTGTGGTATTTACGTGAAGAATTAGAACTAATTAACTTCGAGGATTTATTTATTTATTCAATAATTTTATTTTAGATTAAGTCTTTTTGGGCGTACTGTAAAACCTTAGTATATTAACTTCATTGGATTAAAATTTTGATTAATGGATAAATTTTGAAAGACTCCAGATTTAAAATTTTTTCTTCTGGCCCAGTTTGTTGAAAAATGTTGGGTGATTTATTAATTTAATAAATTAAGAAAAAATTTAAAATCATAGCTAACTACTTGAACATTAGTTTGGGAGCTAACGTTTTCTTAGATAGCTGTGACATGACAGATCACATCCTCAATCTCATCACTTATCTTAATTATAATTAATTATTTTTTAATTACTAATTTAATCAATAATATATTTAATCGACCATCTCGACATGAATTTGCATTGACACTACGATCGACCTAAAATGCACAACATATTAATATTCATAGGACCCAAACAACATTGCCACGCCATCGGTGGCACCAACACCAACCCAAATACTAAACGAGACCTTGTCAAGCAAGGATGCCACCAAAACCAAAAATAACACATAACAATAAGTTGCAGATGCTATAACATTTACAAACTTAACTGAATGAATTTAGAATTACCGACATCATCAAACCAATATCATATCATCGACCTGATACTGGACGCCATAATACACACTTTGATCCTCCAAACATTAACCGACAACCAAATTACATTACAAACCATAATTCGGAACTGAATTTAAGCTAAATAACAACAACGTCAAACATTATTTACGTAAAATATGATCCTACAGAAATCTTCTAAAGAAACATAAACTAAGCTCCTCGATCTTTATTCTTGCTCATCCGACAAATAATCGTACATCTTATACTCATCTGAAGGGTCAGTAAATAGTAATGAAGTGAGTCAAATATTCAACAAGGTGCTATATATATATAACAAAGAATATGCATACTTTCTTACTTAAAAATATATCAGAAGGAATAGAGATCATGATCAGATATAATATTATAAATATGTGTATGAAAACTTACATGATGCATTTTTTCTAGAGTTTTTGTCTTTTACTTTCTTTATATTAGTCATCAAAACATGCTTAATACTTTATT
>JAOVVI020007658.1:0-14723 GCA_028571085.2 Nepenthes alata
TGGACGGAGTGCCTCTTTTGGACGGAGTGCCCCCTTTTGGACGGAGTGTCTCTTTTGGATCATTCCGTCCTTATTTCACACGTTACACTCCGGCTTCATTGCCACTCCGGCCTCCTCATGTTTTCCGGTCAACATGCGTTGACCGGATTACGCTTTCTTCATGCGTTTCATACGCTGGCCCAATTTTTGTCTTTTTCTAACTTTTTGGTCAACATGCATTGGCCGAGTAACCCTCAATTTTTCATAGTTTACTTGATTACTTCAATTTTCCTATATCCATTGATCACATTGGCTCAGTAATCAAGATTTTCTATGTTTTAGAATCTGGGTTGTCACATTTTACAAACTGCACCATCAAGTTGCGTCTGACAGACAATACTCTCCAAGAAATTCTTGGCTTAACTGATCTAGCGGAGGTCTCGAAGAAGTTAAAAAAGTTTTACAAGTCTAAATCTATAACACATGTATAGGTCGTACGACTTCTTAATACCTCTTATTGAAGTTTTGATTTCCTTAGGTGGCTACGTTTTTGGACAACTTTCTTTGTATATTTTCTTTCATCCATACAGTTTTTAATTACCAAAAAAATCCTAACATTTAAAGAATTTATTTTTCATATCTCTGTTTTTAAATAGTAATAAAATTGTTAGACAATTGTCTAATTTTAATAAATTCTCATCATTACTTATAAAAAATATAATTGCTATTGAGTCTGATATCGCGGGCTGACCCGAAAACTAAAACGTGACGAAAAAGCCTTGCCAAGACAGAAAATATTTTCATTTTGGCAGAAGAAATCTCCATGGCAGGAAATTAAAACTCGTTTTGGTGAAAAAAATTTTACTTCTTCACTCAATAAAAGGACAGGCTTCAGGCAAGGCAAAGGGAGGAGAGGAACCTAGAGCAGAAAAAGCCTTCCCAAAAGTTGTTCCCCTTTGCTCATCAATATGATGGAGCATCTCAAAACACGAGGAAAAAGGCCTTACTCCTTTGTCATTATGGTCACTAGCTAACAGTGGCACCCATCACGCATCACCAAATTGAGCACGAAACTCCTCCTCAATGGAAACCTGCTTCTTCTTGCTGCTCATGAGCCAAACAAGGTGCGAAGCCTTTGTCGGTGGCACCCCACTCTCTCTACCCCTATTTCCGTCCAAATAGAGCACAGAGCTCTTCTATCAACAAAGGCCCTCTCTCCCTCTGCTCCCGTTTTTGCTGAAATAGGACGCAAGGTTCTCCCGGCAATGGCGTCCTGCAATTCCCCCACAGATCTATGTCAGATAGAGCATAGAGCTCACCATCAATGGCGCTCAGTTCCTCAAATCAAGCAGAACGAAGCCCCCAACAGTGACGGACTGGGTCCGACATCTGCACTTTTATCCTAGCACGTTCTGCTAAGCCTATGAATGTCACTGAGGCACACCAATATGCTAAGCCGCCCTCCGTGGGCGCATATCTAAAACACCCTTCGTAGGCGCACCTTCAAACCGCTTATCTGTCGGGCGCATCTCAAAGCCACCTTCCGCAGGCGCACCCTTGAGTAGGGACACCTTCAAGCTGCCATCCGTGGGAGCACTCCCAAGTGGGGGACATCTCTAAATTGTCCTCCACGGGCTCACCTCTTTACCGCCCTTCATGGGTGCACCTCTTAGATGCCCTCCTCGGGCGCACCCTTAAGCAGGGATATCTTCAAGTTGTTCTCCGCGGGCGCACCTCTAAGCCGCCTTTTGCGAACACATTCATGGAGCTTAGGCTTCCAAACACGTCCCTCACACACTCCTCTCATTCCTACATCTTAAGCATACTTTCCTCCGTTTATTGCAAAATTTTTTTGATTTGAGCGTCGAAGTGTCGGCGGGGGACAACCCCTGTCGGCCTCTAACATCTTATTTTTAGTTACGTTGTGCAGGTTTTAGGTTAATAGCGACGGAGGTCGGACTTATTCGTGATTACCTTCGGAAGATAAAAAATCTAAAAGCTCTATAATCCGTACAATAATTTAAAACTCGAGACGTAACAATTGCATTGCCTCTTTTTCTTGATTTTCTAAAATAAAATGTGTTTACGCAGGGAAAAAAATTGACTAGCTTATTATTATTATATATGAAAAAGGCTATACTTTACTCTTTATTATTAAAGAAGAAATTCACCCCTTCTGCGTGGGCTTGAAGTAAATTTTGAGTGCACAATATTATCTTTAAAGACCACGCATAATTTAACTAGACCCAATCATGATGCTCCAAGTGGACTTTACCAATTGGGCTAACCAATTTGGGTTACCTAGACTATTGGGCCTAGTTCTCTAAAGAATCGGGTCTGACGACGGAGTAGTCTGGGCCCAATAGCCCAATATTGTTTAAGCCGTAACGGGACACAATTCAGTGGAAGTGTGAAACAGAACTCTGAACTTCGGAACTGCAAAATATGATACATCCGTTTCGAGGAAACCCTAAACTATAGGATTAAAAACTTTTCAAGCAATATCTTGGTCGATTAAGTCGTTTCCCTTCAAGCCTGAGCATTCGATCTTGAAATCGAGCACTTCTCACTTATGCATTTCGTAAAATGGCGGTAATTTTGTAGCACAGTGCTCCGTTTTTGCTAAGCATATTTTTTTGTCTTCGGCAGAGATCAACAATGTCCAAAATTGACAACTTTATTCCAAATAGTAGAGTAACTTGGGAAGGTTGTAGTGTATTGCTTGACATAAACGATGGTGATCGCCTTGTTTTTGCTCGCCTATCTCCGGCCTCGTAAGTATCCTATTGGCAATTTCATGAATTTTTGTCTCCAGTTGAACGGAAGTGTGTTATTAATGGATTTGTTTATAATCGGGAACTTGTAGGACTTTGAAGATTGGGAAGAAGAATTGCTCACTGAAGCCATTGATCGGTTGTCCCTTTGGTTCATTATTTAAAGTCGAAAACGGAAAGGATGGGCTGTTTTTATTGCGTATTTTTCACACCGAAGAATGTTAGTCTCTGGCAATCGATATAGTAGTAGTTGTTGTTGTGTGGGGGTATCAATTTGGATATATTTTATACTTGAAACTATATTCAGGTGGCATATACAGACTTAATGCGGATGGCTTGATCAAATTTAGGACTATAGTGGCCTGGTCAGCCAGCATTATTTGTTTAGCTTGGGAAATTGTTTTAAATATAGTTGTCTGATTGTTTGGGGTTATCTAACATGACTTCTGATGTAGAATGTTGCTTAGGTGGATGTCACATTCAGGGTCGGGGTGAAAACTGACTTTTTTCTGTCATTTATTATATTGTGTAGGATATTTATCAAAGTCTTAAGGGTATGCGATCTGGGTAGTCCAAGTCTATAAGATTATTTTGGCTAATCCATCGCTATTTGTTGTTTAGAAGGCTTTTTATAGCCAATATAAAACTTCGTGTTGATTGAAATTTCAATAAAATAGCCATTGAACTTAAAATTTGAATTGTGCTTTTTATATGTAAGATTTGATGATCTATGTTCATTCAGTTTATTGTTTGTTGGCTTGGGAAGCTACAACCTATGCCAAATATGTAGCCATTTTTTTCCCAAAAGAAAAAAAATCATTGTTAATTCTCTTATTGAAGTAAAGTTTGAATCTTCCCTCATATTTATTGGACTATCTATATTCGATTTTATTATTTGTTGGCCTATAAAGCTATTCATAGGCCAATATTTAGATTTTAGTCGTTCTAAAATTCTCACACTATAGCACTTAGAAGGTTGAATTTTTCCTTACATTAATGTATTGGATTATCTGCATTTAACGTTACTGTTTTCTGGTCTAGAAAGTTATTCATGTACCATCATGTAACTTGCACTTCCATAAAAATTTCCATTATCTCAGCTATTGTCCTTATAGTTTCAATATTGCTTCATATTTTTGGATTATTTTCACTCGAATATACTGCTTTTTTGACTCATTTCCATTTTTTCGGCTCCCTGACCAGCCAATAATATTGAAGAAGAGGAGGATGGTATTAGTGAGGATGTATCAAAGGATAATAGGGAAATAGTTGATAATAATACAGCTCAAAGGCTTACTGATCAAGACATACATGCAATGCAAAGGTTAGAATTTTCATTTTTCTCTTTCTTATCTAGAGGCAACATGCAGAATTGTTGTTGGCTTTCTTCTGCTGATTGCATTTCACAAGTTCTTGAGTACTTGATGGTATCACCATTGACCTCATTTGGGTAGGATATAAGTTTTGATTTGGCCAAAACTCTGGATGATAAGGAATATTTCTTAGTCTGGCATTTGTTTTTGGTCTCAAGTTTAACCGTGGTCCTCATCTTGTAATTATTGAGAAGCAAGCATACGTGACATTGGTGGAGATAAAAGCTAAGCAAGCATATTGAAATGATCGCAGTCATGATTTTAGGGATAGAATTTTGTCAGAGGTGTTATCATTTAGGCCTTGTTAGGTTGGGCCTGAAATTTGCCACTGGAATTAGAAGTAGAATTCCACACCTGATTCCAATTTTTCTATTTGGCTTTTGTCAGAATTGGTATTCTAATTTTATGTTCCAATATATTGGTATTGAAAATAGTGTATAATGTCTTTGTAATTTTTAATGGTAGAGTAAATAATTATAATTCTGAAATTGAAAATTATTTGTGAATTAGATATAAAAAATAAACAAAGCAAGACCCATTGGATAACATATTTTCAGTTGTTTGGATCGGGTAGAGATAGGTTGCCTATATTTTTTTGTTAATTTTTAAAAAATTATATAATAGTATTGTTTAAAAATCTAGAAGTCAATATTCTAATAAATAGTGTTGTTTAAAAATATTTCAAAATAACTTGAATTTATAAAGTATTATTTATATAAAAAAAATAAGATTTTTTTAAAATTATATTACATTAAGTTTCATATATTAAAAAATTAGAATTTATAATGGCTACTTGTTTCTTTTATTTCTACATATGGATTAAAAAATTAATTATACCTAAATTTTATTTTTTTCCCCTTGGAATTGTAATTCTTTTAACAATCTAAATGGTAGAATTTGAATTATATCTAATATTAATTTCAACATAATTGGAATCAGGCTTACATTTTTTAATTTCATTTCAAATTCCAATTTCCCAATCCAAACTGACCATTGAAGAAAAGAAGTGTCAAACTGTTCACGTGAACCAGAAGACAATTTTGTTTTCATGGGATGGCTTTCCAATGGCAGGATAATTTCAGGTACACCATATAAGTTTTTTGGTAATTTGGGGAGGATTGTGCGAATTGGAGGGTGGGCTTTGGAACTGGATAAAATGGAAACCTACTACCTTGTATGATCTAACTAGAAGAATTGAAATCCATCTAAATGAGGTAAATTGCCTAACCCATTTCTAGGGCATTGCACAACCTGCTCTGTATGTGTCTGCCTATCTGTCTATCTTCATCGTCATATTATTCAGCGAACTTGTTTCAATCAATTTCATTTTTTTGATGCAAATTCCTATCTTTGTTTCTTTGAATGTAAGAAATGTGAACTAACTCTTTATAATTTGAACTAATTCTATTTGTTTGATGTAGACAGGGAGCAACAGGTGATGAAATAGTTGAAGCTTTAATTACTCACAGTGCAACATTTGAGAAGAAGACCTCTTTCTCCCAGGTACTTTAATGTATCCACTTATACTACAGAATATTATTCCTTCGGAAAATATGCTGATTATCTTCATTCTGCAGGCAAAGTACAGGCTTCGCAAGCAAAAGAAATATGCTCCTAAAGTACTTTTGAGGCGCCCTTTTGCTCGAAGGTAATTGCTGGATTTTTTTTTTTTGGCTACATCTGAGTCCTATTAATCTTGTTAGGCATGCTTCTTTATATTTTGTTATACTTTCTGACTTCTGTATGTCATTTTTGTCTTTTAGTATATGCGAAGCATATTTCAAGAAATATCCCTCTAGAATTGGGTAAGTCATTGCCTTGTAATTTTCTTCCATTTGATTTTTAAGTAAATCTCAATATATTCTCTGTTTGTATGTCCTTTACTGATTAGTTTTGTTCTAGACCAGGCTGGAAATTGTCTATGCTATTCTATTTTTGCTGTTTTGTTGAGTGTAGACTCTTCCTGATTAATTATCTGCATGTACATTGATATTACCTCAGCTTCTTGTCATCTAACTCTGGTGACCGAAAGGTTATTGGAGTTGTTGTTCACAGACTGATCTCATTGTCTTGGTTATTCATTTTTTAGGATATTTTGTGCGAGGCATTGAGATAGATACGAAGAAACCACAAGTAGTTACTGAAGATCCTCGGCTACAAAAAGAAAAAAAGGAATTACAGAGATTGATCAACTAGATTCATTTCTTTCACCGATTGTTATCCAATTTCTTACTAAAACTTCAACTATTGTCTTCCTTTTTAAACTAAAGTACTTAGAAGAGTTCATCTTAGAGGAAGTGCACTAGTGAACATCCGATAAAATTAAGAAATATATGAGGAACCATGACATTTCTGGGTTTCACGGACAATGTTTTAAACGAAAATTTGAGAGGAATCCTATCCTATTGGGTTTGAGGAGGACGACTAGATTTGATGCCCATGCATTAGTGAAAGGGCCATGCTCTACAAAAATATGCTGATTAAAGTCAAAGTACCAAACAAAAGGTTTAACAAGCAAGCTATTAATCTGGAGATCTCCATTTAATTTTTATCGATCTACATGATCACTATGACCTCCAGTTGTCTTAGTCCCTTTTTTGGTTTTTCTTTATTGGATCCTTTGCAGTATGATAAATGAACCCTATCACAGTTCCTCCTGGTTTAATTCTTTCTATGCAAGTCTATTTAGGATGAAAATATTATGGTCAAGATAACATCCCTATCAAATCCAGCTTTAATCATGTGCTATCTGCATTGTTCTTGACTCTTCTATAATTTTTATGAATCTAATGCTGTTGAAGAAAAAGTTTGGATAGTATCTTACCTTTATTTGAAATTATGGAAGATATTAATTTGAGGAGGACATGGTCCTTATTGTTTTTGACTGTTTGATCTTTGGTTACAGCTAACTGATGCTGTAACTTGTTGCTTTGCATTTGTATTTTCTGCTACGTAAGTTTAGTGGTTGAATCATGTTTCATCATAATAGAAATGTTCTCATTCATAAGAGGCTATTAGCCATTTAACATCTGATATTACGAGAGATCAAAATTTAATTCTTCTGTTTGGTTTTTGCTGCTGCCTTTCTTCACTGCCATTCCCCTGTAGTTAGATGTTTGGAACCTGTTTCTCCTCATTCAGCTAAAGACCTGTGTGTTTTTTTACTTGAGAAGTTCTTATATAAATTGATTTGTCAGCTGCTTATTCATCTCCTTGTTTTTTATAGTGTTTTCTTGTTGTTAGTGTTCTCCAAAATGGACTTACCTCTTTTGTGAACATTCTTTCAGGTTCTTGCGATTGGATGCCTTATCTCTTCTTCTTACCATGGCCAATGTTACTGCTTATTCAGATATCCTTGTCGTAGACATGGTTGGTGGATTGCTTACCGGTGCTGTGGCAGAGCGTTTAGGGGGTATATCTTTGGTTTCTGTATACAGTTATTTGACTTGATGCTACTTTAGTTTGTACGAGAACCATAAATTTAGCATCTCTTTCTTTGTCTGTAAGTGGGACTCTGTCTGTGTGTGTCCTTATGTCTCTATTTGACTGCCACTTATTCTACTTGTGCAGGATTTCTGGTTTTGGTTAATTGTATTCGATATGGTTTTGTTGATAGTTTAATGAAGCACTGTGCTTAACATTAATATTGACAATCTTTTTCATTATTGTAAACACCAGTTTCTAAATTTTATATAAAGGAAGAAAAAAATAGAAGAGACAAACCTTTTTAGACAAATTTCCTCTCTGTATGCTTAAGACAAATTGGTTTTACATATGATGACTGAATCTTGTCACAGCACTAAGTAAATTTGTTTTGACCAAGGCTGTGAGTTCAGCCGATGAAAGATTCTCTCTAGAATATAGTAGTAAGATTACATGCATCTGATGTTTTCCAAAACCTGAAATGAGGAAGTCTCAAGCTGTGGGCTACTTTGTTCTTCTGTGTATTCCCTCTTGTCCCTTTCTTTTTCTCTCTTCTCCTCATTTAATCTCAGCTGCTCTATTGAAGCAAGCATCATGACTCTAAGGGTGCCTTTGGTATGAAAAGTAATCCATTCCCATTCATTAATTCTCTTACCTCCCCTCCAAATACAGTGTAAATTCAATTTTTTTTTCCTACAGGACACATCAGTCACTCTTTATGATATACCATAACTCTTGACATTTATGCCTGCAAACACCATATATTTACGACTTGAATACTGTTAACTAGTAGCAGTAGCGCCTCTAGTTTGCTTTCCTTGTGTTTTAGTGGGCCTCTTAGTGCCTCACTGGGGGTAGTTCAAGTAAGAAAGTGCCTATTCTTTCATAACAAAGGCCAAGTCCATTCTCCTTCAGATGGGTAAATGAATTTTCTTGCCAATTAAAAGGAGGGAGTTTTGAAAATCCCGCAATGTTATAATATGCTCATTTAGTCTGGTTCCCCGAACTGTAATTGTTGAATGATTTCTTTGTCTGGGATGAGTATACTTCATCCACTGTAATTAATGGTTTTTTTTTTTTTTGCAGGTACAGGATATGTTTGTAATGCATACTCAGGAGCTACACCCTATCCTATGGATATAGCAAGAATCTTCAATTTCAGTAATGAAATATGCGAGAGGTAATAATTGCTTTGCATTTACGGCTTGTGGAAGAACAATTCAAACTAGGTGTGAGTTGGCAAAATGTTCTGCATCTATGCATTCTGCTACATAATGGCATCTTATCTGACTGATTGTTGCCTAAATAAATTTCTAGTGTTTTTCTTTTCCTTCCACAATAATGCGAGATGACCAAGGGTCTTGGCTTGGGTGAACCAGCTAATCAGGCTGTTCTCTAGATCCTTTTCGATTGATCATCCTAGTTCTCCTTTATCCCTACCTCGGTGTTTCATTTAAGACAAAACAGTCAAGTGGATGTTTTTCGTCTGTTGACAGCATAGTTTTTTAGTGAATTTAAGAGTCTGTTTGATTGATTCTAAGAAAATCTAGAGAAAAGAAAAAAATATCAAGGAAAGTATTTTCTTCTATTTGGTTTTCAAGAAAAAAATGCCATGAAAAATATAAGAAATCATAACATTAAGGGTTTGTGACAATTTTTCTTTGCTTGTCTTTGACAATTAAACAGACCAAATACTTTTATTACAAAATTATTATACTTTTCATGTGATTTTATGTCTATATCTAAACAAAAGAAAGAAAATATTTTTTTTTTCCATTTTATTACATTTTATATTTTTCTTAGTGGTTTCATTCCTTCAAATTCTTTAAAAAAAAACAAACCCTAAATATCTTCCTGATTTTTCCTTGGCCCACTATTCAATGCCTTTATTGTTGTCTTCCTATTTCAATAATGTTCTATCTTGATGCTTGATTTTTTTGTGTCGTCCTTGAATCTCTACTGTGATCTAAGGCTTCGTCTATGGCATTGATCCAGGATAGTGCGATGCTGTCTCACTGACCTCTGTCCCGATCTAAACAGAACTTGTGAACTTGTCAATCAATCCAAAGATGCTTGCAATTCAAAAACAGAGCAAAAGGTATGTGGGTATTGTTATTCAACTGCATATCGGCCATTCTCTAAGCATGTTGCCGTACTTCCTTGCACAGGAAAAACTGTCTTCCTGTGAGTCAGTGAGCATGGAAGAAGACATTGTTGCAGAAGAAGATGGAGTTCCAGAAGTAATTGCTGAGAAAGCTGCCCCTCTTGCTCTCAAACCTTCCAAGTCTGCCAAAGCTGGAGAGGGGGCTTCTGAAAATCTTATCAACTTGTGGAAGGAGAGGGGGTTCTCTAGGTATCTCCATTCTTTTCTTTTTCATTTACTTACACATATAAAGTGATCTAAGAGTTGGTTATGTCTAGTGTTGTCAAAGGCGTTCCAAGTGCTCACCTAGGTGCTCGAGGTGAGGCATGGGCAACTGACCCATGAATGGACGAGGCGAAATGGCCAGACGCTCACCTAGGCGAGCCACCTGAAACAAGGAAACTGGGTGCCTGAGCACTTGGTTGCTTTTTTTTGGAAACAATTTTTTTGTTAGTCTTTTTAAAATATACATGAGCTTTTAAAAAATTATAATTTTATATTTTTTTAAATGCATTTGCCCTTTCATCCCTACAATTCCCCTCTCTCTTTGCCGTTTCATTTACATCGCACAAAATTACTATATTTATCATTTTCGCTGCTTGTTGAGGTCATAAACAATAAATCTTGAGTTAAGGCAAAAAGTTCTAGAAAGCAAGTGCAAAGCCGTCGGGATCTAGAGCAGTAAGAATAGACGAAGAAGAGGCTAGTTAAGAGGAAGTAGAGGAGAAGATTGATGGCTACAAATTTTGTAATGTGTATGATAAAAGTTTATTTGACAATGATAATGGCAATGAGAATGATGTGGTGGATATTGATGATGATTAGTACTAGAGTATTTTAGAATTATGCATGCACTAGAAGATGCATATTACAAATTAATATTTTTATTGATCGCATTATGTGTAATGACGTAATACTTATTTTATATATGAATATTTATTGTTGGTTTTAGTTATTTAAGCTTTGATAGTGTCTCACTTGTTTCGGGTTAGCACTTTGGGCAATATGAAGTCCTAGTAGTTAGCGTCTTAACTCACCTGATGCCTTTAACAATACTAATTCTGTCTAACATGTCCCTTTTTAGTCTCTGTGCAGTCTATTAATTGCTGCTCCGGAGCTGGACGCGTGGAGCATACTGCAAAAGCTACTTCCACTGTTATCCTATTCAGCCCCCTTTGCAATTTATCACCAATATCTTCAGGTCTTTGGCTTTTTGAATTACATTTCATTTTTGACTTGGATTCCTATACGTATATGATGCTTTCCTCCTATATATTCATCTATAAATCTTACTTGAACTGCTTTTTTTTTATCATAAGCTTGTGATGTACTCTCTGTTACTCTATTGCTTTCTGGACATTTTGGCCATTACCCTAATAATTTTATGTGAGCACATGCAATTGTGCTTTCAACTACCCAGATGACCGTATGATATTACTAGAGATGTCCTTAGATGGTGCAATTTGGCTTGTGGTCTTTAGTTTGACTGTAGATTCGATCATGGATGAAAACAGCAGTATTTGTATCTCTTGCATTCATTTTATTATTGACCAGAGAAGGTGATACGTGTTTGTATTGAACATATTGGACCTAACATTTTTTTTACACACCCTAATTTGTGGGGCAATATTAGCTGATATATCAAAAAATATCGGATGTATTATCCTATATTTTTAATATAGACTAATTTTATTACAGTATTGGAAAATATGTTGATATTTAAATCAGTTGATAGTTTGCACATTGACCTATTTTTTATTCAATGTGGCCAATTTTTTAGTTCTGTTTAGTGGGCCTTTGTATCCTAGGTTTACTTGGACAAGTGGTGAGATTTGTGGGAAGGAGTTCCTCGTCCTCAAAAATTGGAAAATAAAAATAAAAAGTAAACTCGTAGTGGGATGGATATCTGAATGCTTAGATGATAATACTTCTAAGCTCAGATGCCTCAATTGACCTAGAATTTGATTTTAAAAAAATTGAATTGTAATGGTGATTGATATTGCTCTTTATTTTGCTTATTTAATTTTTGAATTCAGCCTCTTGCAACATGCATGCACCATCTACAGATTGAGAAGCTGGCAGTCGGCTTGCAAATTTCAGAGCCCTGGCTTCGAGAGTATCAGGTTATCCAATACTTCTATTCCTTACTTGAAAATTTCAGTCAGTGTTTCGTTGTGTTTTCACAGATATCACACCAGTTTGAGATTGATCCATGACATCCAATTCTGATGTTCATCATAAGCTTAGATTTTGATGATTATTTATGGTGTCTAGCTTCTCAATTTGGGCTTTGGCATGTCTCCTTGACCAACTTAATAGAACCAGGTCACTTATTGTGGTGAAATCCAAAAAGGCTGGTTGTTCGGTTAGGTTCAATTTTGGGTTACAATTTTTAAAACAATATACATATATATACATATATACACACATATATACACAATACACACACACACACACACACACACACACATATATAACATAAAAAAGTAAAGTCTTTAATTTATATAAATGTCTTATTTTTTTAGTTGTAGAAACATTTTGTTTGACAAAGGAGTATAATGTTTTTTGGTATTGACGATTATTGAGTGGATGAAAATTCAAAAGGCATCTGAAAATGGAGAAAAATAAGTGTTTGCAGTTGCATGAAACCTATGTTGTTGGCGGTCATTTGCAAAATTAATATTCAAAGTTGTAATTTATTTGATATATATTATATGGGTGCTTTAAAATTATAGATCTAATATGTTATTTTTTTACAATTTTGGGGGAAATGTATATTACTTAAAAACCTCTGCTGCACTCAAGCCAATTAACCGGTCAAATCGGTTTGGCTATGGTTTCAGTTTTTTTCTAAATCAGCTCGAGCAAAATAGGTTCTGAGCCGAACACCCCTACTGTGGAGAAGCTTGGCTTCCTACATTTGTGTTCAAGCTACCCTATTACTACTATTTGATGGATAGGGGATGAGCTCCTTCCATCATTTTTCCTCATGATATTCTGCTTCTACTGCATTTTTGTTTGACCTAAGTGATGAATTATGGTCATAATATGGCAATTTTCTCATGCATACTTGATAAAGGTTGAACCATGAGTGAAAATATCGCTGGTATTTCAATTTCTGGCCTGTATATATTGGTATGGGGGCCAATGTTGCCGTAGCGGTGATATGTATTGGCCTATTTCCAGATGATCTTTACAGTAACCAAATCATTGCCATTGATGCTGAATTATGTGGTCATTATTCTCACAGGTTCTTCCATCAAGAACACATCCGTGCATGCAGATGAGTGCATTCGGTGGATACATCTTGAGCGGGACTAGAACATATGATGCCCATTCTCATTGATTTTATTTACTTTTTTTTTAGTAATTTTCCTCTTTCTAGGAATGTTACCCGTTCTGTATTAATAGATTATTCTGACTATTTATCAGTTAATCTGTTTTGTTTTTTTCTAACTTAATTTTTATTATATTTTATTTTTTATAATAATTATTATATTTTTATTTTATTCTAATCATTAAATATACTGATAGTGTTTAAAAAAGGTTAAATTATTTTAGATATATTTTATATGATTTTATTTTATATAAATATGTTAAAAGTGTTGTGCTGTCCATGGACTAGTATGGTGTGGCATGACCCGCGTTAAAATTTTACTTGAAAAACTATACATTTGGCAAATTCATGAGTCCATCTCAATGTCTCAAATTTGGCTTTATTATTTACTAACTAGTTAACTTCAATACCTCTAAAAAATAATAAGCCCATTATCACGGGGTTCTCTCTGTTTTTTTTTTTTATGAAAAATAATTTTTTTTTAAGTATTAAAATACTATTATTATTAAAATACTGTAATTATAGAGTGATCTCTATACTCTGTAGTAATATTTTACTACCAAGAAAATATTTTAGCCTTCATTCATTGGTCACAATGTGGTCATATTTTTGACCTGTAGTGGAGGTTGGAGACTTCAGTCTTGCTACCAGCGCTCTTGGGTTAGGGTACGAGGGGCGTTGCGATGTTATACAGAATCTGTTGGATTTGTATTTAACGCTCATCGTTAATCCTGATAAAAATAAAGACCATTAGATAGAAATTCGATAGCGCTCATACGATGTTATACTCCTGTCATATGGCACCGTGTTGCAGCGTCCCTGGTCCCAGTGATGCTCAAGGACATTTTGTTGAGGACATTTTTTTATGTAAAGCCTCTCGTTAATGAAGGTTGATCATCAATGGTGAATTGTTGGTGGGTTTTGAAAATGGAGCCATCACTGCTAGCCTCCCTAGGCTTTTATGGAGTCCTCTGTCCATCCCATCTGAACCTTTTTCTGTTTTCTAGCTATGTTGCTAAAACACAAAAAAAAGAAAAAAAATGGCTTCCTATTTTTAAAATAAAAAAATAGTTTAAAAGTCTTAGTTAAAGTTTTCTATTAGTCATTGAATTACATAACTTTGACTTATAAAACCCCCCCATATGAACTAAATACTAAAAATTGTGAAAATTATATTTTTTCCATATCTCATCAAACACTTAAAAAATGTAAAATTGAAGAAAAACATTATTTGGGGAGGTTTTTTTAATATGTTATTTTCAGCTGAACATTAGAGTCTCAAATTGTTTAGGATGCTTGGCAAAATCAATTGATTTATGTCAACTAGGGACTAATGGTTAAGTTTTATAAGGGGAAAAAAAATTAAATGGAGTTTTTAAAAGCATATGCATTAAATTTTTCAATCCTTTTTAGGCAGATATGATAATTTTTACAGCTCAAACTAAACGCATTTCTAACACAACTACTAGAAGAAAAGGTCATGAGATCGGTTATTGAAAAAAATTCCAGTCAGCATAAGTCAATTGCAAGCACTATTCTACGACTCTCGGTGAGGTTAGGGTTCCTATTTTCGCTCTCTCTTTCCTCGTCTCAATTCTTTCACTAATTCATTTTAATTCCTTTATTTTAACCATACTTGTTTCTTCTAATGAGAATTATTCAGTCATATATCAAATATTGATTGTGATTGACTG